>JAFIRS010009025.1:0-12790 GCA_018342105.1 Gonioctena quinquepunctata | reverse complement strand
AAAGTTTTTTCTGGCGAAAAAGGGGGAAAATTGATGTAATTTACTATTGCTTTCTATATGATATTTTTCCTCCCATCAATTTTAAATTTTCTGTAAAAAATATGAAAGCCCGGAAAAAAACATTCAAAAAAATTTACTTATCACAAATAAAGTGCACCAAATTTCGCACGTGTTTGAAATAAAAACACTGCCAAAAATGTTTTTTGGTACATTTTTTAGACTGAGGACGCATCATCTTTAGGGGAAAAGGGGAATTTTCAATGTATATTTAGCTTTCCCGATTTAAGCGCCCCAAACAATGTCTGAACTAAATGTAAGGGAATTTTTAAAGACCGTAGAATGACGCCCCTTCATTATTTTTTTGGGTGTAAAACTCCCATTTGTAATTAATGTTTTCTTTTTCATATCCATGGGAGCTTGGGGGGACAATTTGAAATAAAATTTCAGGTTTTTCAAAATAATGGAGTTATTGTTGAAAAAAAATACCGTCCTATAGGACATCATTCAGGAGGGTAGTTATTCGGAAACCCCACGTACGGATTATTGTACGGGGAAAATATATATATATATATATATATATATATATATATATATATATATATATATATATATATATCTATGGATAAAGAGATTATAGGTCTTAGCTTCGCCGCACAGATTATAGGTGTCACTATCACTATATGCTGTTCACATAAATATATATATATATATATATATATATGTATATAAATATATTATTAAAATGTCAAATCATATTACCTTCGCGTTGTCAAATTTATGTATTTTCAAATCCGAATATTGTACGTTCACTCCTAGTTGAAGGATATGTATATCGAAAATTTCACGTTGACCCCAGGAACGAGGTCGACGGAAAATTTTTGTAATCGACTCGTATATCAAAAGGGCGATTAATGATTTCGAATATCAACGGCGATTAATCATAGAGATATTTTAACGTGAGAGCGAAGCGACTCTCACGTTAAAATATATCTATCATTGATCGCCACCATCAATACACTAGTTGATCAAATAACTACAGGGTGATTCAAAAATACTTTGACATACGTCAGGAGGTGATTCCTTACAATATTATAATATGAATTGTCGAAATAAATATATGTCCGGAAACGCTTCGTTCCCAAGATACAGGTTGTTGAAGTTTTATTTTTATTTTCTTTTTTTCAATAACTTTCGAAATACTGACCCCAATCAAACGAAAATTGGTATCGAGAAGTTTTTTGAGGTATCGAATTCAAACCTGATGTTATTATTGCTCTTACTCCTACTTCTAGCACATTTTTCATTTAAAAATCAATTCATCTGTCATATCTACGTAAAAAAGCTACCCTTGTTACAAGTCGCTATGAGCAACCGTTTTCTAGATATTTGGACTTGAAAATTTCAAGTCAATAATTTGATAATCGATGCGTGTTGAAGTTATGCCATTATTTTCCATTTTTCTCAAGAACGCTTAGGAAATGAATTTGACGTTCAAGTAAGTAGTTTTGGTAATTACATATTATGTGACAGTTAAACGTTTTCTTGTTTTGTTGAAGTTTCTGTAAGTTCTAAAACACAAATTTTGAAAAAATGGATTATTTGAATATTGATGCTCATCTAGCCGATATGCATTTCGTTTATGGCCTTGCGGATGGCAATGCGCGCGAAGCAAGACGTATTCACCAGGAGCGATTTTCTAATCGAGTACTGCCTTCAGCTCCAACATTTACCAGTTTCCACCGTCGGTTGGAGAAACAGGTAGTTTCAAGAGGGCAGCTGATATTATTGGAAGACCACGAGCAGTTCGAACCCCAGAATTGGAAGAAGCTGTTTTGAACGCACTCGAGGAGAATCCAGAAACAAGTACAAGAATAATTGCTGAAGCTCTCAATTCGACTCAGTTCACAGTTTGGAGAATTATCCACGATCAACAATCTCATCCATACCATATTCAAAGGGTACAAGCTCTTTTCCCACGAGACTTTCCCCAACCCAGTACTATGTGTCAGTGGTTTTTGAGAAAATTGGCTGGAAATCCTCAATTTCGAAGATATGTACTCTTCACGGACGAGGCAAACTCCTCTCGAAATTCTATCACAAACTTTCATAACAACAATGTTAGGGCTCTGGAAAATCAGCACGCAGTGAAAGACATTATCAGTATCCATTTTCTGTAAATGTATGGGCGGCAATAATTGATGATTACTCAATAGGTCCTTCCTTTCTTCCGTTCCGACTGAATGGCGCAACTTACAGATAATTTTTAGAAAATGAATTGCAGGGACTACTTCAGAATGTACCATTAGAACCTAACCAAGCGTGGGGCACCAAGGTGCCCAGATCTAAACCAGCTAGATTTTAATTTTTGGGGAGATTTGAAGTCACTAGTTCATAAAACCCCAGTACCGAACAAGGAAGATCTAAGAAACCGAATAGTAGATGCCTGTAAACAATAAGAAACACACCAATAATTTTTGAGCAGGTACGAGATTCAATGACAAGGAGACTGAATGCCTGTATCTTCGCTAAAGGTGGACACTTTGAACAATTTATTTGATTTCAATTTACTTTCCTTTATTTTATTTTATTCTATATACTCAAAATTCCTTGAAATAAAATGTTGATATTTCTTGCAGATTTTATTAAAACAAATAAATCTGTATTTTGCACCCTTGATACAAAAATAAATATTTCAAACGAGTAAAAGTGAATAGCATAGGTCAAATTCATTTCCCAAGCATTCTTGTGAAAAATGCAAAATAATGGTAGTAACTTCAACACGCATCGACTATTTATCAAATAATCGACTTGAAATTCCAAATATCTAGAAAACGGTTGCTTATAGCGACTTGTAACAAGGGTAGCTTTTTTACGTAGATATGATAGAAAAACTGATTTTTCTACTGAAAAATGGGCTAGAAGTACGCTCAAAAAAGTTATGAATCTTCAAAAAAGAAAAAGACGTGAAGGTGGCGCCTTCTACGAGTAAGAGCAATAATAACATCAGGTTCGAATTCGACGTCTCAAAAAACCTCTCAATACCAATTTTCGTGTAATTAAGGTCAGTATTTCGAAAGTTATTTGGAAAAAAAAACAGAAATAAAAATAAAACTTCAACACCCTGTATCTTGGAATCAAAGCGATTCCGGACATATATTTATTTGGACAATTCATATTAGAATATTATGAGGAATCCTGAAGTTTGTCAAAGTACTTTTGAATCACCCAGTATATTAACGTTTTAAAGTCCTTCTTTTTATATTTGCCATGTAGGTTTTGGATTTTCTATGGAATGAATGAATTGAAATGGAATTTAATATTTCTCTAACATCCAATTGAATATCCATGTTGATCCAAACATTTTCGCCCTTACAGTGATATTGTGGAGCCGTCAACTTAGCCAGAAGGCCGAGAAACAATGATAAAAGTTATTTTATTCGCAGTTCTCATCAACTGTCTCTAGGGAAGAACTGGTATTCCGCTGCGGCCAATGCGTTGCGCCATCCATCGCCGTGTTAGCAACTATCTCGAATCTATACATATGAACACCTAAGAAGTATTGAACCAACACAAGCGGAAAATCAGGAAATTTACAGAAATGCACGGAAAAATGTAAAACTCCGGAATACACTCCCGAGACCGATGATGAACTCCTTGGGTGGTAATCAACTTTTCATAGCTGAAAAGACAAACACCAATTACTGGCATATGAATGCTCCGAATATCGGCAAATTTACTTCAGTAAAATTAAATATTCAACTAACAAATGTATGGGGTGCCAAAAATTTATCTTTCGCATATTTGATTCATTTGTAACATAAGGTAAGCCACTATACAGGTTAAGGTATGGGTTTAGACAATGAAGTTATGGCGGCAATGAACTCCAGGAATGAAATAAACACACTGCACGCCAGCAGCGATGGAACCACCCATTTTCCCTAAGAAATTATATAGGCCCAGGGAGCAGAAAGTTCACAAATTTCGTTCGGATTCCCATTCAGGATCCCCAAATTGTAACTAATACACTTCGGAAACAAAAAAATAATGGAGTATGATATAATTTCGAGATATAATAGGAAAGGCGGTATCTTGAGAAAGTTTGAAATTTAAATCAAATTCAAATGTAAATATTAACTTTGGAGAATAAATAGTCGCTGAATGATATCGTTGAGTAATCGCAGAGTGCACAAATCAGAAATTATCAAAATGTTGAATATGGGTCTTCTTGAGAAAGTCACCGAATCATAATCCACAAAACTTTCTGTGTAATATATTATTGAAAATTCAATAAATATCACAAATTGAACGTTAATATAAAACAGTCAATGTAATATGGAATGCGTTAATTTTAATTGCTTTCGAACTATGCTTTATGGGATCGCAAAGTTAACATTCTGTGCATATTATTATCCCCAATGGGTGCAACTGTTAGATCATAGAGCAGGACAGCAAAATGCGAATTGAGCGTTCAATGTAGCTTCTTATCTACTACGTGGATTCCATTCCAGTTGAGTTAGAAACATCATTTATATATATATGTATTTATATATTTATATATATATATATATATATATATATATATATATATATATATATATTGTTATGTTATGAAAAACCAGTAAGATATTTTTAAAAGAAAAACCCCACAAAAAAGAATAATTATTGATTAGCTATTAGTTTCAAGAGATTGTTTTAACATAATTTCAGAAGTTCTTTTTCCTTTATGAGCCTATGTATGATATGAATAGATAAAAATGTCCAAATTATATAAATCAATCAATTTCATACACTATCAGAATGATTACAACCCATAATTCTTCAAAAGACAACGAAATGTCTAGATTTACAAAATTTTCCTGAATAAAATGTGATCTACAAATTTATAAATTTGAAACATACAGTATATGAAATTGTAGCTAACTAAAAGTAGCCAATGGTAGAACAGCAAACTTTTTGATGACAATAGCCAATCAGGGAACAGATGGTCACATGTAGAATTTGAAATTGTAAGAGAATAAGAGCGGGAAGGTGTCAGAGAAAATTATTATTGAAATTTGTACATAGTTAATAAGAATGGAAAAATAGTTTTATGTATAAGTTATGACACATAAGTATGAACAGTGAAAATGTGACAATATAGTGCGCGAATTCAAAAATTCGAATCAGAGGGAAGGAACAAAAATGGTATCCAGGTGACATCAAACAAAGCCACAGGGGAGATCGAAAATAAATTTAAAACGAATGCCACGTTATATTTTTGGGAGGAAGAAAAATGGAATAATTTCCACATTATAAGTGAAAACCAAGATTACCTTATTTGTACACCGTATACAAGTATCCAAGGCTGATTGCTGAATTTGTATGGTCCTTTCTATTTGGTATTGGAGTTCCTGATAGCATTGGAGTGAAAGGAAATCCAAATCCTGGCGTGAATTGAACAGCGGCAGTTCCAGACAGGTATAAACCTTCCATAGTGCACATTCCGAACTGAACAATTTCACTAATAACGCATATTCCATCGGAAGAACTTTATTTCAATTGATTTCGGACTATTAAAGAAATTTTTACTTTCAAGGTAGAAGTGAGGTTGTGTAAATTTTACCAATGAATTTTTCTCATGATTATCCATGAATATTCGTAGATTCACCTCAGAGTAAGTTATCTTTCGTAGGCCAGGTAAAATTAAGTTTTTCTGAATAAAGGAAATAATTGCTTTTTGATACTTTGTCGTTTTTTTTCTACAATGATCAACAATCATACTTATGACCATTGAATGAATAGAAATTTGACATATCAAGCAGAGGCTAGTGACTCAATTGCCTGAACCGGCTATCTGAGACAAGGGGCGTACCAACTGAGCTTAGCTGTGGTAAGGAAAATGATAACAATTGGCAGCAATGTGACGAGAGAACAGTGACGTTGCTAGCAATTATTATAAAATTGCAAAATATATTATACAGGGCACAAATAATTATCTATATCATAACAATTTGGGTCACAAAGAATAGCGAAAATTATCAGCTATCTTCATTTGATAACAACAATTTCTATTTACAAAAAGTCATATCATAGCAATATATATATACACAAAACTAGGGATATTGAGGTGAGCAGCAATGAAGAAGTAATTTATTTAAGGTTTATCCAAGTTTTTGGAGATGTTCATTTCCATCATCAGGGAGACTACAGTAGATGAAAAAACGAGAAAAGTTTGGATAAACTTTTTCATTGCTGCTTACCCCATTATCCATAGTTTTGTACCTAACTAATCAGCAAATCTTCCCCCACACACACATATATATACAGGGCTATTCAAATTCGTTTCTGTACATGGGGATCTCGTAAACGATAAGAGATAGAGTGTCGGTTGAATCGTGGCAAAGTTGCGTATTTTAGAGATCTATTCAATGATGTGAAAAAATCGAATTCAGCTCTTTTGGTTCTGGAGATATAAAGGAAAAACAAAAAAATCCCAAATTATTTTTTTGCCTGTATCTTCTTTATTCGCAGACATATTGAAAATCTGTCCACATTTTGCTATTGGCACTTGATGTGGGCTATCAGAATATGTTCATGAATCTTTTATACAGGGTGTCATCTGACTTGGGGGTGATCTTTGAATTTTTAAATACGGACCTGTATTTTTGTTGTAGTTTTTGGATCGTCGACGTTCACTTCATACTGAGGAATTAAATTAAATTTTATATTTCGGGAAGTTTTGGTAATATTTTATTATAATTAGGTGAATTATTCCCTTTTAAATTACGGCCCTGGAAATTGGTTGACTGAGTTAAATAAAAACACAACAGCAACTTTTACGTCTCCCCATGTACCATAGTGTTTTTAGAGAGTATTTTTTTCATTTTTAGGTACCAATTCATATTTCTTCACATTTTCAATGCTCTTTGAGCGTTTTCTACAATGAACTTCGAATAGCAAAACCTTTTATGATTATCTGAAACATATCTACAACAAAAAAAGATTATACATATGTATTTTGATAAGCTGAAAAAGAAATGATAGCAATAATTACATCCGAAACGAACACTATAATTATAATGAAAATTGAAATGAAGTAATTTATATACACAAAAAATTAATGGCGATAAATGTTCGAATTGGGTTCTTCCAATTCGAGACATCTTTGAACTCGCTTTTTCATATTATTTATTGCCCTCAATACACTTCTTTGCTGCATTGTTGCGAAAGCATTCAAAATCCTCAATCTCAAGTCTTCCACATTTTCTTGCACCATAAGTGATTCTTGGAGATAGAAAGATCATAACACCACATTTTCGCTAGTTACTATAATACTTACCTATAAGTTGCTAATGTCTTTAGTTACCATGTTTAATACCAATGAAATCTCAGTAGACTATGAGAACAATTGTCGATAATATTTTGACATTTGTCATATTTGTTGTATATCTTTGAGTTTATTGGTGTAAAAATGATGTTTTCCGCTGGAGAAAAACGGGACATGGTGAAAATTTATTATGAAAACCATAGAAACAGTTATGCTACAGCCCAACGGTATATGGAAATTTATCCTGAAAGGCGTCAACCGCATGAAACTTTGTTCCAGAAATCAGACAAAAACCTCAACGAATTTGGTTCATTCAATAAGCCTCGCAAAAGTTATGGTAACAGAACTCCAGCCAAAATAGAGGAAAGTATTGTTGAAAAAGTAAGTTTTTTTTTTAATTTTAATAATATCACTGAATTTTAGATTCATGAAAATTCATCGAAATCATCGGTACAAATTGCAGATGAATTGAATTTGCCACAAACGACAGTTTGGCGCACTCTCAGGAAGCATAATTTTAAATGTTACAGAATTAAAACGGTTCATAAATTACATCCAGGAGATCCCGAAAGAAGAAGAAATTTTTGCAACTGGTTGCGTAGACAAATCGTAAGAGATGGGAATTTTTTGAATAACATCATTTGGACCGATGAGAGTCGTTTCACAAATTGCGGTGTATTCAATAGGAATAATGAACATGTCTAGTCTCAGACCAATGAAAATAATTTCAGAGAAGTTCGTCCTCAAGTGCAATTTGGATTTAATGTATGAACAGGAATTTTTGGTAATAAAATTCTTCGGCCATATATTTTCCAGGAGACATTGAATGGCGAACGTTATTTGCAATTCTTAAGGACCACCTTCACTGAATACCTCGAAGATATTCCAATAGGTAGGTTGAATGGAATCTGGTTTCAACATGATGGAGCTCGTCCTCATTGTACAAGAGAGGTTAATCAGTTTCTGAATACCACATTCAACAACAGATGGATAGCAAATAATGGCCCAATAAGATGGCCTGCAAGATCACCAGATCTTACTATTTGGACTATTTTCTATGGGGGACATTGAAAAATAGGATTTACGCTGGCGGAGAGATAGAAAATATGGAAGACTTGAGATTGAGGATTTTGAATGCTTTCGCAACAATGCAGCAAAGAAGTGTATTAAGAGCAATATATAATATGGAAAAACGAGTTAAAAAATGTCTCGAAATGGAAGGACTCGAACATTTATTGCGCCATTAATTTTTTTGTGTATATAAATTACTTTATTTCAATTTTCATTACAATTATAGTGTTCGTTTCGGATGTAATTATTGCTATAATTTTTTTTTTCAGCTTATCAAAATACATATGTATAATCTATTTTTGTTGTAGATATGTTTCAGATAATCATAAAAGGTTTTGCTATTCGAAGTTCATTGTAGAAAACGCTCAAAGAGCATTGAAAATGCGAAGAAATATGAATTGGTACCTAAAAATGAAAAAAATACTCTTGAAAAACACTATGGTATATGGGGAGACGTGAAAGTTGCTATTGTGTTTTTATTTAACTCAGTCAACCAATTTCCAGGGCCGTAATTTAAAAGGGAATAATTCACCCAATTATAATAAAATATTACCGAAACTTCCCGAAATATAAAATTAAATATAATTTTTCAGTATGAAGTGAACGTCGCGATCCAAAACTACAACAAAAATACAGGTCCGTATTTAAAAATTCAAAGATGGGGGCCCAAGTCAGATGACACCCTGTATAAAAGATCATGAACATATTCTGATAGCCCTCATCAAGTGCCAATAGCAAAATTGAACAGATTTTCAATATGTCTGCGAATAAATAAGATACAGGCAAAAAAATAATTTGGGATTTTTTTGTTTTTTCTGTATATCTCCAGAACCAAAAGAGTTAAATTCGATTTTTTCACATCATTGAATATGTTTCTAAAATACGCAACTTTGCCACAATTCAACCGACAATCTCTTATCGTTTACGAGATCCCCATGTACAGAAACGTATTTGAATAGCCCTGTATATATATATATATATATATATATATATATATATATATATATATATATATATATATAATATGTATATATATATAAATATCTTCATTGTGAATGAAACGTTCAACTAGAGTAGGAGATTTAAGCCGGTTCTGGCTCTCCCCCCACCACTATGACGTCACGTGTGACCTTGAATAGTTGCAGGTGTGCAATGTGTGTGTGTTTGACCTTGAGATTTGACTTTGAGATTTGTCATTGAGTTTTGACATGGGGTTTGGTCGACTTTGAGATTCGACTTGACCTTGAGTTTGACCTTGAGATTCATAACATTAAGTTTTGACTTTGAGATTTGACCTAGAGTTTTGATGTTGGGATTGTTTCGGCAACCTCAAGATTTGATCTCGATTTTTGTTTGATCTTGACTAAAGTTGTGGTGTAGGCATACATATTCTGTGCAGTCATGACCTTCATGAATCCTTGTACTCCAAGCGAGGAGGCGTTTGTCCTGTGGAGAGCTAAGAATGAACTGCGATTATTGATGAGTGCGCTGAATGTCAAGAGAATCCACTCAAATCCGTACAGATTGTGCATCGAATCGGTTTTGTTGTATGGTGGGGGTATTTCACCGAAATATTTCAGTGAGAAGAGTATTTCGAATCAGTGTCTACTCCAGTGACCCTATTGAAAACAAGTTGCTGAAATGTATTCGTGTGATTGTGGTAAAGATTTCACTCGTAGTGATAATCTACGTCGGCATCAACGGAAACTTGCCAGGGAGGTCCTTCAGTGAAACGAGTTAAATTGAACAATGGCGATGACTCACCACCTGCACCACTCTATACATGTAATTGTTGTAATGTGACATTTCCATATTGTCAAGTCAACTCTCACAATAGAACACTCGCACACAGGACGAATTCATGTGTTCACTTGGGAGGTGGTGTACACCTATTAAAAATGCATTCAAGTGTCGTTTCCAGCTACAGAGTATCTAGTGGAATATGTATACAGAGTATGCACCTTTTCAACGATATTAAGCCCAAAGTACTCGAGTTATTGGAAAAACATCAAACTACAAACTCCATCAAGGTCAACATGGAAGTATTTGGAAGTTATGTCATTAAAAACACAGGAATTGACAGATATAAAATCATTCAATTCTCCCAATCGTATAGCAGATCGATCAACTGATTTGAATGGATTATTTGATGCGTTTCGTGACATTATAATTGCCCAAAGTACGGAGTTTGAGGAGCGTGATTCAGGTTTGTAGTTATAATTGTTGCAAATGATGAAAGGTTTAATAAAAGAAATTTTTTCAGGATGGAGTTGTGAGAAAATTATGTTCCTTGAGGTGAACATAAACAAATACAGTCCACTTGGCGGTCATCATACATGAAACTTCCTGAATTCATTGAGAGAAGAAAAGGTGTTGTCAACATAAAAATGAAGACCAATGCTGCTTTGCATGGGCCGTGACATCTGCATTATTCCCCACTAATAATAATGTATCGGAGGTGTCATCCATCCACATTATGAGACTGTCTTGAATGTAACAGGTATGGATTTTCCAGTAAATTACGTGATATAAAAATGTTTGAGTATTTGAATGATATTTCAGTCAATGTTTATGGTTTGGAATCTAAGATTGAGAATAAGAGAGTCAAATATGAGGTGATTGGGCCCTTGCGATACCTCAGAGAAAACTCAGAAGACATGTCAATTTATTGCTTATCACAGATGAGGTGGAAATAGTCATTATTGTTGGATAAAAGATCTTCAAGATTGGTGTCAAGTCAAATTTCAGCTCATGAACACAAAAAATATTTCTGTGATGGATGTTTATTGTAATTTTCGAATGAGCGATTACTGTTGCGTCACCAGATGCACGATTGTAATCATGTATATACAACAGTACCGTAAACTGATTTCAGAATAAATAAATTTGGGAAAATGATTACCGGTAATACATTAATGTTTGAAAATCTTCGAAAGACAAAATGAATGTACCTTTTGTAGTATATGTAGATTTTGAATCGATTCTGAAGCATATACAAACCACCGAACCGAATCCCGAACTCGGCATACACGAATAGAACCTTCCAACACGAAGCTTACTCATTTGCTTATCTGATAAAATGTTCCTTTGATGATAAATTAACGAAATTTGTTTCATATAGAGGTGCTGATGCGGCAAAAGTTTTCACAATGCGAATAGAAGAAGATTTAAGGAATATATATAATAATCATTTGAGGTATGTCAAACCAATGACTAAACAAACCCCAGAAGAGGAAAGGGAATTTCATAATGCCACCACTTGTGGTATATGTGAAAACCTTACAGAAGGGGATGTTAGAGTCAGAGATCACTGCCATCTCACGGGGAGAAAAAGATATCCAGCAGCGCACTCTGCCTGTAATTTGAATTTCAAAATACCAAATTTCATCCCCATTATATGCCATAATATGAGTGGTTATGATTGCCATATGTTCATTAAAGAATTGTATGAGGAAAAGGATAAGGTTGATGTTATTCCCCAAACTAAGGAAAATACATTTCTGTTTACAAAACATCTCTACACAATAGCTATCAAAGTAAAGAAGGAAAAATTAAGAAAAATTTTTTAAAATGAGATTTATAGATAGCTTCAAGTTCATGTCAAGTTCATTAGAAAAGTTGGGTGCAAATTTGAGGATAAGCAATGTGTAGAGATGGTGAAAATGTTTTCCGATAAAGAAAAATTCAATTTAATGAGGCAGAAAGGTGTTTTCCCATATAGTTTTGTGGACAACATCAATAAATTGATCATCCTAATTTACCGACAAAAATCAGTTTTAAGGGCAATTTGAATGAGGAACATGTATCAGAGAAAGATTATATGAGAGCCGAACGGTTTGGGCACATTTGAATGTAAGAGTCTTGAGAATATTCGGATTTATATTTAAAATCTGATGTCCCCACTACTATGGATATTTCGGAATTTTAGACGGATTTGTTTAGATACATATAAGTTGATCCAGCCAATATAATGCATAGTTTATTGTTAAAATAATTAATATATATAGCATTGACATAAGTAATGAGAAAATAAAAATATTGAGGCATACTATTGTGTTTCATTTTGAATAGAAGGAGTGAATCCTCAAAATAATTCAATTTTTCAATCTGCGCCCGCGAATCAGAAATTTGTGCAATTATCGTTTGGATGCAAAAACGGGGAAAAATTTATTCCAGAGATCACAGATTAATTTTTTCGCGGTCACGAAACTACCGCGAAACCGCGGAACCGCGAAACCGAGAACTGCGAAACCGCGAACCGCGAAACTGAGAACCGCGAAACCGGAATGCGAAACCGGTTTTTTCACGGGGAAAAAAACCGCGGTCTAAAATCATCAAGACCGCGGAGCGGTCTTGGCGCCGCGTAGTGAAACGACGCCCGCGGTCTTGACCCGTAGTCTACCAAAACAAAAC
>JAFIRS010009024.1:0-12800 GCA_018342105.1 Gonioctena quinquepunctata | reverse complement strand
TTGTTTAAAAATAATTCCCAAGAAATATCCCTTGTAGACCGGACGCATAAATCATTCAATAGAAGCGAAAAACCGATTATTGTTGCTACTGGGTACATTGCAAATAAGAAAAATCTTTTTATTTCATTACCGAAAGCATCCATAATTCTAGCACTCGTCCGAACACAAACAAAACCATTAAAAATCCCGATAAGCGACAGTCACACCAGCCCACTCATTAAGAGCCGTATCCGACTCATAAATCACAAGTCATCGCTACCGATAAATGTATAAACATCCTTGTTGGTCATTTTTTCCCCAGACTAGCCGACCGCTACCTGTCAGGCAGTAAAATATTATCCAATTATAACAGAAGATACGCGAGAACTAGTTAAACAAAACAGAAGCTTTATCATGTTTAAAAAATGTCCCTCATTAAAAAAAGCTCAAAAAACACACTAAGTCCCGCCCCAGCTTCCGATCGGAAGAATATTAAAAAAGCCAGCGGGAGCATAACAAAGGGAGTCAGTTAAGTCCGAACAGTAGTCCGTGGAGTAATCATGTCATTCTCAAAAAGTGCGGTATAAAAGGCAGTTAATTACAGTATCGTGCAATAGTAATGAGAGTTTCCAAACCAGTGTAGTTAACTTCAGCAAACATAGAACCTCAGCCGATTCAAATCAAGTATTGAAGCTCCTAGTAAAAAACACGAGTGAACCGTATAATTTCCACAAATTGTCAAAGCTTCCCAAACAAAATAATAACGGATTTCCCAATTAAAGTTCACGATCATAAAACCTTAACTGTATACGAATATCCCGGGCGAATTAATTAGAATAAACGATTGACGCGGGAGAAAAAGAACTAGTAATAATAATTTAATTGCCGTTTAAACAAACATCCAGTGAATAAGTGTTAAACAGGGTGAGTCTCATGTTTGTTTTTCTGTATTTATGTATGTGGAAAACCCAACCCATTAAAATGTGTATGTGTCTATAAAGTATGTCCATAGTTTTCAAGATCACCAAGTTTTCAAAAGAGAATTATTGTTAGTCATTTGCAGCACTTGATTGCAAGATTTCTTTAGTAAAATTATTTCTATTGTGACGATCATCGCAGAATTATCTGCCAATACGCTAAATTAGTTTTCTTTGTATGAATATTGTTCCTATCATTCGTCCATATACGATTGAGGGAATTGTGTCAGTTTTTATTAAATATATATATACATTCTTAACTTTTATGAGTGCATTATTATTTTATCAAATCATTGTTTGGTTCGAATCTTTCTGAACGGTAGTACTTCCTGAATAAACAGCCCATGTTCCGGTATTTAAGAGAAATGAAATCAGATCTGAGCCGCTCCAGACCTAGTTTCAGTATCGACCTTCTTCAGACAGTCGATTGCTCTTAATACCGTTTTTCCAACCTAACGAATAATGCCTGGTATTACAGGTGTGGTGTGTTAGTTCACAACACCCCGTAGTCAGGGCAAAACAATTGGTGGTCAGGTGTGTGGTTTTCACAACACCCTGTATAGCCAGTTTTCAACACCCTCCCCCCCTCGTATCTTTTGAACGGGTATACTTATAATAATGAAATTTGGAGGGTGGAAATAAACGGATGTAGGCTTCTCAACTGGTCATAACAGGTGACGCAATAGTCATAAATGACGTCACAAGGCCACTGTGACCAATAATTTTAAATGGGACCCTATGGCAAGTGACAGCTCGTTTGAAAGGTATTGGAAATACCTATTCAGTCATACCAATTTTGTTTGGGTTTCGGCTGATTTTGATTGATAAATTGAAGAAATACGAAAATTATAGTTTCGCATTTAATTAATAAAGATTTAAGAACCAGTTCTTATAATAAGTGTTCAAAATGTGCTCCATCCACTTCCTGGCAGTAATGCATCCTATTGCTGAACTCTTGTCGTACTCGTCCCAGTGTGTCAGCGGAAATTGCCCTACATTCTTCAACAATTCGTTGTTTCAGAATGGCAATACTGTCAGGTGCTGTAGCGTAAACCTTAGATTTCAAGTACCCCCATAGAAAAAAATCTAATGGTGTAAGGTCCGGTGACCGAGCTGGCCATTCGATCGAACCTCGTCGTCCAATCCATCTACCACGATATTCTTCATCTAGGTAACGTCTTACTGCACCGTAATAGTGTGCAGGAGCACCATCCTGTTGAAACGTTATTTCCAAGTTGTCGAATTCATCTGGATTATCTTCTAGAATTTCAAGAATTAACGCCTCAATATCATTTTGTATCATCTCCAGATACAATTCACCGGTTAAGTTAGCATAGAGAAAAAGAGGCCCAACTATGTGGTTTCCCAAAATACCTGCCCAAACATTTACTTTTTCTGGAAATTGAGTATGTTTTTCACGAAAGATGTGAGGATTTGTGTCACTCCAATACCTCACATTTTGAGTGTTAACATTTCCATTGAGAAAGAAAGTACTTTCGTCACTAAAACAAATTGTCTGTATGTAGCCTGGTTGTTGGTTCATTTTATTGGACATAGTTTCACAGAATTCTAGTCTTCGGTCGGGGTCATCATCTGAAAGTTGGTGCACCATTTTTAATTTGTATGGATGAAATTTGTTTTCAGCCAACACCCTATGTACTGTCCTTTGACTGACTTCACAGATAGACGCAACTTGGGCTGTGGAAGAAGTAGGGTTTACTACCATTTCTCCAATTATGTCAATTTTTTTGTCATCACTAATTGTTGATCGACCAGATCGTTTGGCATCTTGAACACTACCTGATGCTTCATACTTCCGAAGAAGCTCCCTCAAATAAACCCTCGATATAGGGCGATCGGGGTACCTCTCATTAAACAGTCGTTCCGCTGCATGGAAATTGTTTCTACATTCACCAATTATTAAGATAGCTGCTACTTTGTCGGCTACAGTACGTACCATTTTGCCTATGTAAACACTTAAACGTCTCGTTAAACAATAGCTTACGTAAATTTTCAAGGTATAAACACTTTTGACAAGTAGATAATTCAAAAACGTCAACCTTTTTGACAATTAACCAGAGGCGTACTTTAAAATCTTTATTAATTAAATGCGAAACTATAATTTTCGTATTTCTTCAATTTATCAATCAAAATCAGCCGAAACCCAAACAAAATTGGTATGACTGAATAGGTATTTTTAATACCTTTCAAACGAGCTGTCACTTGCCATAGGGTCCTATTTAAAATTATTGGTCACAGTGGCCTTGTGACGTCATTTATGACTATTGCGTCACCTGTTATGACCAGTTGAGAAGCCTACATCCGTTTATTTCCACCCTCCAAATTTCATTATTATAAGTATACCCGTTCAAAAGATACGAGGGGAGGGGACTTTGACTAGCACTGTATAAACATTAATATTTCGAAAAGTAAAAATGTACTTAGTCTAGTTCAAAATCGACACCAGAGAGTGTTCCGTTATTTTGAATTTCCAATAGTATAACTGATTTAACTGTTAGAGAGAGAAAAGAAGGAAGAAATGGATTTTACAGCTTGTGAAAACACAGTTGGTGATTTTATACCTTTTTTTTTATTAATTTCCAACACTTAAAAAAATTGTAGCACACTTTTGAGCCGACGTACTTTGTTGTCTCATTCACAGAAATCGCGCCAGAAGAGCGTACCAAAGGAGTCTGTTCCCTGCGGACAGAATTCGAGCTAACGAATTGAATAGGGAAGTTAGAGAAAATATATCGGAATGTAGGAATGAAAGATTCAGCTTTACCCTTCAAAATTCAGAAAACTGTGATCAACTTTGGAAAATTAATCAAAATTTAAAATAAAAAAAGACCAATTTTTTCCCCTATTTATGGTGAGGCCAGAATGAGCTAGGACCCTGAGTCCAAAGCTCAAGCTTTTGAAGACTCGAATGAGCATCCAGACGATGATCTGGATCGTGATCTTTTGATGGAAGATCGGGTCCACCGCTGTTTGTCAACCCAATCATGATGAACTCAAGGCTTATATCAAGAGATTAAATCCCAAAAAAGCGCCTGGTTATAACGGAATTACCAATCGTATAATTAGGTTTTTTCCGGATAACCAGGTGCAATCACTATTAAATATTAATAATAATTCTTTGCACCTTGAGAGATTCCCTCGGAGATGGAAGCATGCCATCGTAGATATGATTTGCTTTGCTTTGCAGTTCAGCTAATTTGGATGAGAAAACCGTCCTGGAAAGGCTTGATCAAGAAGTGGAGAATAGAAATGTCCTACCTAATGAACATTTTGGTTTCAGACGTGCTCACTCCACCGAGCTTCAGGTTATGAGGCTGGTGAAGGACACAAACACATCGCTAAATTCCAAAAATAGCGGTCACATCGTTTTCCTAGATATCAGCAGAGCTTTTGACAGGGTGTGGCACGAAGGTCTGCCCGCAAAGCTAATAGATTTTCAATTACCGCTAAGCTTGGTAAAGTGGATTGAATCGTTCCTCCTAGGTAGGACATTTCAGATCAGGGTCGACAATAATCTCTTGGGTTCGAGAGAAATTGAGGCCGGCGTTCCTCAGGGGAGTAGTACTGTCTCCTGTATTACACACCCTATACACGGCAGATACACCAAGAAGCAAACATGTGAAGATCTATTTATTCGCCGATGATACGGCTTTGCTTTCCTCTGCAGCCGACCACCTGATGGCTGTCATTCATTTGCGAAATGCATCAAATAACCTCCAGCAGTGGTATCTGGAGTGAAAAATGAAGCTGGATCCTGATAAAACTCAGGCGATTTCGATGGGTCGCAAGAGAAACAACCCGAAGAGGGGAGTGACTATCTCTGGAAGGGAGATAGAATGGTCAGAGCAGGTCAATTAGCTGGGAGTTACTGTGGATCGCCGGCTCACCTGGAGACCACATGTCAATATCGTGAGAGACAAAATTGTTAAAAAGATATGTGCTTTATATCCCCTCATTAACAGAAAGAGTAAACTCTCTCTCAAAAATAATGTTATGATTTACAACATGCAGTTCAGGCCGGTCATTTTGTATGCCTTGGCCGCCTGGGGCTGACTCTACAAGTCTAGCATTGGCGTCCTTGAACGGGCGCAAATGAGAGTCCTGCGGATGATAACGAACGCTCCGTGGTACGTGCGGAACGATCAGATCCTTGAAGATCTGAATCTGCCTTCCATCAGAAGCATCATTAGAGAACGCAATCAGAAAGTATTTGATTGTGCAATAGCCCACGAGAATCCGCTCGTGAGGGAAGCCACTGATTATTATACTATAGACGACTCCTCGCGTTCTAAACGTCCCAGACACTCTGTGGAGTGATGGGTTGCCTGTCGAATCATACAGGGTACCAAAGCTGCATCCTCAATGAAAATTATTATTTTTTCAAATTTTTTTATCAAAATTCCCTCTCAGTCATTGTTCGAGAAACACCATCATGGCAAGAACTAGAAACCTCTACTACTTGACCTATCTAAATTCGTGAATGGCTGTGGCCCACTTATTCGAAGCCCAAAGAGCAAGAGCCTCAGGGTTACGCTTGGTTTTACTAACAGTGATATAAGATCCTAATATAGTTATTAATTTGTACAGGTGTACATGTTTCTTTGTGCAACGTGAATATATCATGGACAGATTTGACCAAAACTGCAGTGTCGCCTGAGTGTGTCCGTTGTAATTCGGAGAATTCACCACCTTGTTTCAAGAAGGTATTTATTAATTTGGTTCGGAATACAAACTGGTACTCTGGGATTCTTTTTTTTGTCTGTTATTGTCTTCAGTCTCTTCACATATAATTTCTCAATAACTTTGGAAAGCATGGGTAATAAACTCATGCGCCTGTAAGAGTGGACTCCTCCTGGTTTTTCCCCTGGTATGGGGATCAGGAGCAGGCGAAGTAATTTATTCGAACCATAGCATTGAAATTATAGGTTATAAGCTTACAACATTTTTCATTAAACTCTTGTAGATTATGTCAAATCCGAGTGCCTTCGTCGCGTTGATTTCTTTCATCATGACTCTTTTTATCCTTCAAGCGGTGAATCCATTCGGAAAGGCACAGCCAAGAAATAAGTCATTTCGTTTTCTTTTTCTGTGTCCCGAAGGAAAAGGTTTGAAGGCGTTTTCCAGGTGTTTGGAGAAAACTTGGGCTTTTTCTTCATCGTTTCTGACTCATGTAGTTGATGACGGCGAAATTTCCATAACATCTGCATCTCCATCATTCGATTGAGTTCAGCCATTAACACACCTCAGAAACTGAAATTCACTATGATACAACAAAAATCAGTATATTCAAATGTAGAAATATAGGAAATCCACACTTCCTGAATATGGGTTTTTCCAATATTCGAATCACGGGTGAAAATACACAATAATCATACATGTGACCTACAAAAATCGTCTTCAGATAAGAAAGAAATGAGCATGTGAAACTCATTCGTGGTTAGATCATGTCCGGTTACGTGATTTTATGAGAGTACCTCTTCGAATTCAGTTTGATTCAGAATGAGGAATGTTCTAGTGATATCTGTAATACTATTAGTACTCCATGGTGTTGTTGAAGGGGGGTCCCAAACCTACGAAGAATTTTTCCATAACTTTAAAGCAACACCCATTCTCGGTGATCGAATGGTTGATATCTTCAATGTGAAGTGCCGAGCTGGGTTCGTAAGGATTCGTGGAAAATGTCGACAAATATTAAAGGTCAGTGAAAGGTTATCCAAACTGCTATGGCCAACATAGTGATAGGAAAATACATATAGCCAGGCAGAAAAAATAATTTTTTCGGAAATATATGGCTTGGTTGGTCCCACAACATAACTGTGACTTCAAAAATAAGTAATCAATGAATAAATAATCTAAGTGATCAATGTGGTGAATTAATAATCAAAATACTAACAACGATGTAAATGTTACTGAATAATTCAAAAACTATATACACAATATATATATTTTTTTTCATCATGATGAAATATTCAATAATGCAATACAAATTGTCTTGAAGTCATTGAGGGACAGACAGTAAGAGATAAAAGAATCCGAATTTATTTATCAATTCTGCAATTATCATTGATCTAATTGGGCATATTTTCCATTCGAAAGCACAAACAACATTTTGATTTTTGTGTGAACCTCAAATTCTACAATCAAAAGTTGTGATTTAGGAACGCTAAACCTACCCAATATTTAACTAGTTCGAATTATAAGATAAAGTTAAACCAAACTTGTTTCCTTTCGGTTTGGTTCAACTCTAAATTTCCATAAATTTATCAAAAGCTTAAAAATTCAGATCTACAAAACTTATGGAAATTCAAATGTCCACTCATATATCAAGAAAAGTACACATGGATATAATCAGTACTTGGCTTTCAATCTCTAAATCAATTCATTAAAAAAAGTATAATTAATAATTATGTATAAAGATCAACTTTGAATTTGAGAAATGTGGCCTCTAGTTCAACTGTAAATAACTATTCGTATTTGACAGTCTTTTCATACTTTATTTTCCTGAACTTCATTGTTTTTCTGTAAAGTTACTATTATAGTGCAAAATAATAATAATCATAATAATATGACGAATGAGGAGTGCGGAATATCAACAAAGTATCATTCGATTTGGAATAGCATTCAGATTATTTTTGAAAAAAAGTAAAGTTTCTCTCGCAAAAGTTGCAAAAGTTATAAACAATTTACTGAAAAAGCAAAGTTTTGGTTTTTTGCAAATATCTCAAAAACTAATTCAGATTTTTTAAAAGATTAAGAAAGAACAGGATATTTCCTGAAAGAAAGTCCCAACTCCCGGAACTGTAGGACCAATATTTATAATTTTCGCAGAGGGATGAAAGTATGGCCGAAAACGGGTACTCTGGCTTGCGCAACTTTAACAATGAAAATTATTTAAACATATTAAATATGAAAATGAAGAAATAAAAAAATGCAGGCACTCACTGGTTAGATGAGTGAACAATAATCCGCCGGGAAAAAAAATTAATCGCGATTTTTCAATTAGTTATGCAATAGTTGATAAACAATTTTTTGCTGGGTGTACATGAACATTGCAAGTGTGATCATTGTTAAACTATAAATCTGAGATTTGTTTCCTTCCTTGGAGCTATTCTTGAAAGGCTTCAAAATAAATCCCGGTTGAAAAAAAATGTTTTAGTGTTTTATCAACCATTTTTGTTATATATATATTTTTAATGATCCGTTTTTTTATTATCGGAAGCTGCATGGAAATGTTTTTTTTTATTTTTATCCCCTATTGTTTAAAAAATTGTTATGAACAAATGCGTTGTTTATAAGATAATTGATTTTTTTTTCGAATCCTAATCTTTGGTGCAAATAATAATTTAAAAAAATTGGTCTTTTGAAAAAAATGATTGCTTAACAACGTATTTGTTAATTAACAATTTTTTTCTACCACTTATAATTCATATCAAGGAAATATTCTCTTATCTGGGTCAGGATACGGACAATCAGTTGGACCCTTCGAAACCTTGAGCAGATGTTTCTAGCAGGTAACAAAGAAGGTATTCAATAAGCAAAAACCGGAATCCAAAGGTAATTTGGAGAATGAAAAATATTTGGTCATTGGTTTATGAAATCAGCACGTCCTTACGAATGGGTCGGAGCTTCGGAAGCCAGGGCCTAACTGGAATGGTACAGAAGAAATAATAATAATAAGAATGGTCTTTATTGGTATATTCAAGTTAAGCCTAAATGGTACTACTAGCACTCAACGCATTAACAATCACCACCAAATGGCGATGATTAATAGAAGTTATACATCTAAAAAGTCAAAAAGGTTTAACAATTGTCATGTATGCTTCTTTCATCCAATTCATATACTGTCAGGTCAGTACGTTAACCGTTTGCCAGTGAAACTCTTTTTTCAAATTGAATTGAAAGTTGAACCTGAAGTTGATAGAACATCCGCCAGTAACTAAAGACCAATTTCTCATATTAGCCACTTCGAAAAACATTTGAAAAACAGAATAACTTAATTCATAAATAAGTTTCTTTTGCTGTATGACAAACAATTTGGATTCAGGCGAAAAATATCAACTGTGGATGCCATTCTCGACTAAACGAAAAAATACATACATCTCTAGACAGTGGAAGGGTCACATGTTATTAATTCGAGCGCTGGAGGACTCAGGTATTCAAGAAAGCAAGATGTTAGAGTGGGGGATAAAATAACTCAAAAAATTAGAGTACCACAAGGAACGGTCTTGAGTCCAACACTATTCGATCTATATATCAATGAATTATTCACCTTGAAGATAACTGGTGAAATAATAGGTGTTTCAGATGACACTGCTGTTTTTTATGAAGCAGATACTTGGCCGAATTCAAGGAAAAAAGTCTAGAAAGACCCCAAGGAAATTGAAGACCGGTTTGATCATAAACTCCTGACCATAAACCTCAAAAAAACTCAATTCCTATCCTTCTGTTTTGATGCTGCTGGTATGAGAGACATGCAACAATGCATATAGCTAGATCTGGGGTGGGAGAGACATATCAACTACGTGTTAAAAAAAAATACAAAATATAATTTATCTTTTCAAAAAATAACTATCACAGAGGAGCTTTTCCTATATCGGCACTAAAATGTACAACACTATCCCTGGAAGCATAAAATCTATTAGCAACAAAAACCGTTATATCACACCTGAAGAAGTTATTACTACAGACTCTTAGAACGTACATTTCTATATTGGAATCAAATGGTTGGTGCAAATAATATAAATAAACAAAGAAATATTTTTCATGTACCCGACCTATTATAAATAAATACTACAAAACTCTACATATGTCGTTGTATTTTATTGTATTTTATAGTACCGAATTTTATTATATTTATTGTATTTTTCAGGATCTCATGTATTATTTGTGATATTTCCTCTAATTTAACATTTTGTAGTTTATTTATCTAGCTATTTTCCCCTTTTTTGAGAAAAATTTAATTATCCCTTACTTACTTTATTCTTCCTCATTTATTTATATTTATTTCATTCTGAATAAAGTCATTATTATACTCAAGTAAATAGGTTCTGTCTATAGCCTTGTGTGTTTTTGTTCAAAAGTTAGGTGAACTTTTGTATTTCCAGAAGTGTTTTCGACTTTCTGATATATTTATAGAATTATATAGTTAGATCAAACTGAAATGAAACCATTTTGGTTAAAAAAATTATTTGTGTCAGATTACATGAGAATATTAGGGAGCATTTATGGAGATTTGAATCCTTCTCCAAAAATATGCCATTTTTTCTGACACATGATTTGTTAGCTTAATTGGTGACGATTTCAGAATCAATTAATAAATTTTGCAAATTACTTCACCGGCTGTCCGCGCAATTGGGTTATTTTCATGACCAGGACCCTCAATATCGCACCTCCATTCATTATCAGTAACTCCCCACCAACACAAAAGACCGATATATCATTATATGTTTGACGATCAACCCAATATATTTGTATGCATATGCTCAGTCCATGAACCCGAAAAAAAAATTTCTCAGAAAAAATATCAAACTAATATAATGTTTCTTTCGTTTCAGTGAAGCTACTGTGAATGCTGAGCACCAAGAGAAAAATGGACAACATTAGTCTTCGAATAATAGTTTTAGGCTACATTTTAACTTTAGTAGTTGTTACTGATATCTTCCAAGTTTGAATAATAGATTATTATGTAGAAAAATCGTTTCAAGAACATCAGGGAGTTGCAGGATAATGTAGTAATTATAAGAATATATATTTATTAATTATATCTTTCAAGCTACATTGGTATTGATTTAGGATGAACTGTCCTACAAAATGAACACCCTGAATTATATAACCCATTATATTGGAAGACAAAGTCTTATATATCTTCTTGAGACATTTTTATGAATGAATATATTCATTTTTCCTTTTCCTCAGGCATTATTTATTAATTATTGTTATTGTTCGTGATATTGCATCTAAATCATATGTTTTATTATAGATTAAACTTCATCAATATTTGCTATATTGTTCAGGTTGAACTCTCATAGTCCCTTTCATGTTCACCTGCATTTTTCAGGGTTTAGTGGAGGAAAGCAGTGCATTTGTTTCCCATACTACACTATGATTATGGAATGCTGAATATGGAAATATCAAGTAATTTTCCACCTAGCAGTAAGTCGGAAATATTTTCAACAGAATCTGATGGAAATATGAAATATTATGGTAACGTTCCCGGAGACATTTTTGTTTCTCCTATATTATCTTCGGTATGATATTGCTTAGTCAAAACCTTTTCACTATCGAAACCCTATAGGAAGGGCTATGGTAATTGTAAGAGAAAAAACTTAAATCAAAAATTTAAAAAACCATCGACACAAAAAACGTCTGAAATGTAAGACAATTATACAGGGTGATTCAAAAGTACTTTGACAAACTTCAGGAGGTTATTCCTCACAATATTCTAATATGAATTGTCCAAATAAATATATGTCCGTAAAACCATTCGTTTCCAAAATACAGGGTGTAGAAGTTTTATTTTTATTTTCGTTTATTTCAAATAACTTTCGAAATACTGACCTTAATTGAACGAAAATTGGTATTGAGAAGTATTTTAAGAGGTCCAATTCGAACCTGATGTTACTATTGCTCTTTCTCGTAGGGGGCGCCACCTACACGTCTTTCTCTTTTTTGAAGATTCATAACTTTTTTGAGCGTACTTCTTGCACATTTCTCAGTGAAAAATCAAATGTTCTATCATATCTAAGTAGATATAGCTACACGGGTACGGCGACACTTTTTCACTTTTCTAAAAAAGTACCCAGAATCTGGGGAAATTTCCTCTGACCCCGATGGAAACTCCCATAAGAGCCTGTGTATTAGAGAGAGAGGGATATAGTGATTTTCCCCGATTTTTCCCCAGATCTGGGGAAATTTTCAAAAAGTGCCAAGGTCCAACGTGGTCATTTTGCGACCTCAAATCAGATCCTTGGGGAACACCCATTTTTACGTGCTCGAGACCTATATTACCCTGATTTTCCCTATATCTACTGTATTTTAAGGGTCAACCTGATGTATTTCTACCTTTTTATATGACTTTTTACCTTATTCCACATGGAGGATTGGACTTTTCCCCAGATCTAGGGATTTTTTCATACAGATTCACGTATTTCACATAGTTTTTCCCTAGATCTACTGAATTTTCAGGGTTGACCTGATGGATTTCTCATGGATGATTGACTTTTTCCCCAGATCTAGGGAATTTTCCACGTAGGTTATGTTTAGATTAGTCGTTTCAGGTGGATTTTTAGGGTTAACCTGATGGATTTCTCATGGATGATTAACTTTTTCCCCAGATCTAGGGAATTTTTCACGTAGGTGAATGTTTAGATTAGTCGTTTCAGGTGGATTTTAGGGTTAACCTGATGGATTTCTCATGGATGATTAACTTTTTCCCCAGATCTAGGGAATTTTTCACGTAGGTGGATGTTTAGATTAGTCGTTTCAGGTGGATTTTAGGGTTAACCTGATGGATTTCTCATGGATGATTGACTTTTTTCCCCAGATCTAGGGAATTTTTCACGTAGGTTATGTTTAGATCAGTCGTTTCAGGTGGATTTTTAGGGTTAACCTGATGGATTTCTCATGGATGATTAACTTTTTCCCCAGATCTAGGGAATTTTTCACGTAGGTGAATGTTTAGATTAGTCGTTTCAGGTGGATTTTAGGGTTAACCTGATGGATTTCTCATGGATGATTACTTTTTCCCCAGATCTAGGGAATTTTTCACGTAGGTGAATGTTTAGATTAGTCGTTTCAGGTGGATTTTTAGGGTTAACCTGATGG
>JAFIRS010009023.1:0-12801 GCA_018342105.1 Gonioctena quinquepunctata | reverse complement strand
ATCTTGAACACCGACATCTCCAGCCAGGTATAAAAACTTTAATAGTGCACTTCCGGTCCTGAACAATTTCACAATAATGTATTTCACATCTGAAGAACTTTATTTCACTTTATTTTGAACTATAACAGAAAATTTCACTCTCAAGGAAAAAGTGAGGTTCTGTCTATCTATCCATGATTTCATTTTTATGATTATCCGTGAATATTTGTAGATTCACATTAGTATAAGTTATTTCTAGTAGGCCAGGTAAAATTAAGTCTTCCTGAATAAAGGAAATAATTGCTTTTTGATACTTTGTTGTTTGTTTTCTTACAATGATCAACAATCATTCCTACGACCATTGAATAAATTGAGTTTTGACATATCAAGTAGTGGCTAAATTGCTTTGAACCGGCTATCTGAGATAAGAGGTGTACCAACTGTGCTAGCTGTGGTAAGAAAAATGATAACAATTGGCAGCAACGTGACGAGAGAACAGTGACGTAGCTAGCAATTATTATTACATCATTGCAATATTATACAGGGCAAAAATATCTATCTATATCATATCAATCTGGCTCACAAAGAATAGCAAAAAACATTAGTAGCAACTTTCATTTTATAAAAACAATTTACATTTTTCAATATATCAAAACTTAACAATTGGCACCCAAAACGTGGGGCGAAATAATAACAAAATAATTTGTTATATCATCATTATATAACAATATATTCTTTATTTTCTCGGAATAAGGGCCTTAGTCTGTCTATATATATATATATATATATATATATATATATATATATATATATATATATATATATATATATATATATATAAGGGATGTGATTTTTTTTTTCATCCCGGCTAAGTTCATTGGTGGGCCAAATCGGTCGGGTAGTTTCAAGATGGCGACCGATGGAACATTGAAACAGATTTCCAATAATTTAGTTCCATATCATTTTTGGTAAACTATAGGTCGTCTGGTGAACCTCCACAACATTCATTCTAAAGCCTTTTTCACCAGGGGAGGGTGGTATTTTGCCGGTCCTCCTCCAAACGGGACTGAATATTATTATTCTCCCACTTATGAATACTTCGATCATGTCTATTTCTGGGAAAACCAACTACTTCCATCAGCCCGACCTCTTTTTTTATGAATACACTCGAATAGCTGGTAGATCAGCACATCAGAGAACAATCGCTGCAGAGTAATCCACTGTATACCTACCAAGCAGGAAAGTCCACAAACACAGCTCTGTAGCACCTGACACACAGGATAAGGAGAGTGTATTGACTAGAGGACAATCCGCAATGGAAGTGTTCATTGATATAGGAAGAACATTTGATAGCACGTCATTTGAGTCTGTCTGCTACGCCGCGGCGCGGCATGGGGTAGACTCAACCCTGATCAGGTGGATCGAGGCCATGCTATCGCAGCGAGTGGTAATGACAGTACTAAACGGAAGAAGCGTCGCTGCCAAGGTATCAAGAGTGTCCACAGGGAGGAGTTCTACCACCCCTATTATGGTGCCTGGTGGTCAACGAGCTTCTCACGGAGCTAAATGAGTCGGGACTTTACACACAAGATTATACAGACAACTTGGTCATGCTAGCACTAGACCAACCGGTGAACCTGCTAGGAGAAATCATGATGGAAGCTCTAAGCAGAGTAGGACAGTGATGTTCTACCGGAGGGTTAGGTTTCAATTAGGAAAGAGCGGACTTGTTACTCTTCACCAAGAAACGAAAAAAAGGAACTCTTCCAGAAATAAATTTCAGGAAGACAGCTTCCGTAAAAATTGTCGACAGAACACCTTGAAGTCATCATAGACTCCAAGCTGACCTGGAACGAGTCGATCGAAAATCGCACCAAAAAGGGTATCTGCTCCTACTGGGCATGCAGAAGAGCATTCGTTGAGATGGGGGGCTTGATACCAAAATCCCTACACTGAATATATATGGCGACTATTCGCCCGACGTTAACGTACGCGTGGACGACGTTAACGTGTTTGGTGGACCGGCCCCACAAGAAGCAAGTCCAGAAATGAACTGGATAGAGTACAAAGACTAGCTTGCCTAGGAATGAGAAGTGTCATGAGGACGACGCCTACCAGAGCTAAGACTACCACCTATGCACTTATTGAACATGAAGGCATGCGTATTGCCTACAGACTCCAAGGTACAAGTCAATGGATCGCTCGAAGGCAGACCATAGACACTCCGATATTTGAAACAATGGAAATGAGGGCTGCCCAATTCTATAAATGGAAGAGATAACATCCCACCGGTTCTGAATTTCAAAAAGGAACCAAAAATAATCATCCCCACGAAGTATGAATGGAAAGAAGCTGCGCCCGGCAGACCTCCTGTCTACGGATCAGCTGGAATACAGATGAATCAAGACTTGGGAGAATTTCCGGCGCAGGAGTATAAGGGGAAGGTACAAAGAGATGAATCTCAGTTCCTCCAGGCAAATATGCCTCAGTGTTCCAGGTCGAAGTATATGCTATACTCTCCTGCTTCCAGGAAAGTCTCGATAAGTCGAGGACCTATTCTCATGTACTCGGACAGCAAGGGGGCAATCATGGCGATAGGATCGAATGAGATCACATCCTAATTGGCGTCCGAGTGTGGAAACGCCATAGTAAGTTTGCAAAAAACAAGGAAAGTCAGCCTCATATGGGTTCCAGGATACACAGGTGTTTCTGAGAACGGCGAGACAGACATAGTAGTCAAGATGGAATCAGGAAAGACTCCAGTCGGACCGGAACCAATCTTGAATACACTCAATAGCATGGCCATCTCAAACATGAAGGGACTGCTGCAAAGGCAGTTCATCAAAACATGGCAGAAGGCGCCATGCATAAGGCAATCGAAGCTCCAAATGAAGGAACCTTCGAAGAGATTGTCAAAAGAGATCCTGTCACTCAACAAATGGGATATTTGTATGTATTTCAATTTCTATGTATATTATTACTATTTATATTACATGAAAATAATAAAGACCTTTATTATTATTATTATTATTATTATTTTATATCAGGAGTGTGACTGGGCTCAATCACCTGAACAGGCACATGGAACTCATCCGGATCTCAGACGATCTCTTATGCAGTTGGTGCCTGGAAGATGACGATACATCGTCGCACATCCTTACTGAGAACCCCGCTTTGGAGCACCAGAAGATGTGGAAGAGATTCAGCTGAAGAAACTGCTGAGTTTCGTCAGAGAAATCGGCATGCCCAGCTGATTCTCGGACCACGTGGGCGCACAACAGGCCCAAGTAAAGAGGTCTCCGTGCACATAGTTCTCCGGAATCAGCTCACCATGTGCATAGAAAAAGCTTTTTTCTGAGATGTACGCCCAAACAGAAAATCACTGTGAATAACCATTGTTGAATTGAAAATTTTTGTTTGCCCATATGACCCTTCCATAAAATGCTGTTGTGTTCGTGTTGATAAGATGACAATAGTTTAACTTCTTTTGACACACCTAATTCAGCAGTTTTTATCTTTTTTATTTCAATATAATCTGTGAAAAACGAACAATCTAGATAGGTCAAATTAGAAAGTCAGCCATTTGTCAGTAATAGTTTTTGCTTGAATGTACTAGCGGATTCTGACATTTCTCGAGTTTATAGTTGAACTTTATACATTATTTGTTATTATTTCTTGAGATAGAGATGTAAGTCATATCTACATCTATTTGCGCCTTTGTTCAATGGATGAGAAGAATTTTTTTTTAGAAGTGTTGTAGATCTGAATTCTTATTATTTTAGTATATTTATCAAATTTTAGAGTTGAATTAGAGCGAAAGCAGTTTGGTTATACTTTCTAATTTTGATTTGAGATAGATTACGTAGAATTGTCAGGTTGGCTCAGAGATATTTGGGACGAAACACTTTCTATCGTAGGTTTACATGAAAATAGAAATTATCTGTGTGTTTCCTAATGAAAAATATGTGATGATAATTTTAGAATCAATAAATAAGTAAAATCTACGTTTCCGACTGGCCGCGCTATCAGTTTTTTAGGTTTGTTATGTGTTGTATTTTTGCAATGAATACGAAATTAGCTCATAAATGTACGTGGGAGGAAGAACTCTGAAAATATACTTTCTACTCTACTCTGTGCTGAGAATGTCAGAATGATAATGAGTACAATAAACTATATATTAATTCAACTGTGGTGTGATATATCATTATTGGAGCTAATTTACCTGAATTTCGAGTCCAGAAATGTTTATATACTTTTTCTATTTTCAAAAATTCAGAATTGGTGTTCATATTTCATATGAAAAGATACGAATTGTTGGGAAAAATATTTTTAGTTTCCATGAAAACGTATTTCTTACCAACATTTCTTTGAAACTCAATATATTGGTAAAATGATTTCCATCCATTTCTGATGGATGTTCACAACCGTACTACTTCTTCCAAGTATACATTACCTTCTAATTTGACCTCAAATGCATGTCTGGTTCGCGGAAATCGACCCCTTTGAAGTATTTCGAGCTTTTAACTCATGCCACGTTATTTATCCTTCAAAGTGATAGTGAATCATTTCACGTGTACCGAGATACATGTCTGGGATAGTTAGTACCACTTTCATATTCGTAGTATCATTTCAAATGCTCGAAACATTTTATGGTCCAAGCTATTAAAAGCGTTCGTTTTGATGCAACCTCTTGAGAATGTACAGGGAGGAAACGTGCCTCGTGTTTCTAGTGTGCTTTTTAATTTGATTTATGTCGCTATTCCACTGAAGTTGAGTGAAAATTTCACTGCAACTCAAATACAGATAGATAGATAATCATATTCAGTCGGAATGACGATTTTGAAAAATCATGTTCATTGATTGCGAGCACAACCTAATATGAAATATCGAAATTGATATATCAAGGAACAAGGGGCAAATAAGGGACTTATCAGCCAATCAGCTCACTACGTTATTTACTAAATATGGCCGTTTCCAGAAACTTGCATTCACCTGCATTAGAAAATGAAGAAATTCACAACCTCGAAAATGCTGCTTCGTATTTCGTACTGAATTTATGAATTTACTACCTGGTACCTGCGACAGGGGAACTGAGATTTCTCTCTCTGTTCCTTCTTCGTAGACCCCTGCGTTGGACATTCCTCCAAATCTTGATCCATCTGTGTACCAGGTTGATCCATAGTTTGGGGGTATGTCGAGCGCATTGTCTCTCCATTTCTCCTTTGTGGGGATGGTTATATTGGGTCCTTTCCAGAAATCCAGAACAGGCGGGGTGATGTCTCTTTCCATTAATAGGACGGGACATGCTTCATTTGCCTTGTTCCAAATAGTTGAGCGTCCATGGTCTGCCTCAGTACCGATCCATTGGCATGTGCCTTTCAGTATGTATGCAGTAAGCATGGCTTCATGATATATCTTCAGTTTTTCGAAAATATTTGATAAACCTCAACATTTGGGCATATGGATCGTTATGACTTTTGGATTGAGTATCGATAAGCCTTACATGGAGGAGAATACACATACGACCATAACTACGCCACTGCTTTACCAAATGTAAAAATAAAAATTTCCAATCACAACATTAATGAATCTAGAATGATATATCAAGTTTAAATATCTCTCCTACGGTAGTTTTGGAAAAAAAATATTGAAATCCAAAGTTTTTTCCTACTGTCGATATTCTGTATATCAGAGAGGAACTTTTCACCTCAAAATGAAGTGAGGAATCGGCATACGGAGTTTGTCAGTTTCATTCTGACTCACCCTGTATATTTCATATTCGACATGGGAACTTTATTAATGTTGTTAATATACATATGTATGATTTATGAATTCACGTAGGATGAGATATATTGTTATACAGGGTGTATCTTAATGAAATGCTAATATTCAAGGAGGTTAGTTTTGGGTTCATTTTGAGAAGAACAATAAGACCTACAGGGTGTTGAAGTTTAAAAAAAAAAATTTATAATAACTTTGGAATGACCCTATATATATATATTCTATGCATCAAAAGGCATTATCTGCTGTACAACATAATTTTGTTTACGTGCCAGTGGCGTAAGTGTGGGATTTGCACTGAATAATTTTAAAGTGAAAACTGATACGCCACCGGATTTTCTCAAAGTATAAATCATTTTTAAAATTATCATTTTTTTTTAGCAAATCTGGTTTCTTGAATTTTTTCTGTTTGACGTTCGGTTTACGCATAAAAAATTGAAATTCATTCTTTGCACCTGGCTAGACCACTTACGAGAAAAAACAATTGATGTAATTTCAAACAGAAATGTATTCAAGAGAATAATTGTTAAAGTTAAAGTTATCTGAATACATTTTATAACGCAAAATTACCCTGAACCTCTTGCAAATATGCATGTGTCTGCTTTTTTTTGCATGGACTCACGAACTCTTTGGGACTGTTTCTAATAGTTTCGCAAGAAACTATGATGCGATTTCACAACTGCTCCTTAGTATGAATTGGTGTGCTGTAAACCAATGTTCAAAGATGACCCCACAGGAAATAATCTAAACTAGTGAGGTCTGGGGATCTAGATGTCTATGCCTGTGGTTCTACGCGACCTTCTTCTTCTTCTTCTTCTTCGCACAAGGTGGGCTGGTTCCGAAGAACCATGTACACGTAGGCCTCTCTATTCAGGCCCATTGTGCGCCCACTTGTTCTGAGAAAATCAGCTGGGCATGCCGATTTCCTCAGCTGAATCTCCTTGACGTCCTCTGGGTTCAGAATTATGCTCCCAAGGTTGATCTCCCTCTGGTGCACCAAGGCTGGGCACTCAGTGAGGATGTGCGACGATGTCTCGTCATCTTCCGGGCACCATCTACGCGAGCTTTCCAGCCATTATTATAATTTCGGTTTGAATATTCGAGCGCCAGAGCACTGAAATGCGCTGACGCCCCATTATGCATGAACCACAGTCGACTTCTTACTAAAATGGAAACATCCTCCATCAAAGCTGGCAATTCTTCTTCGAGAAACTGCCGGTAATTATTCTCATTCAACCTCGCTTGAAGAAAATAGGGTCCAATCAATGAAACACCGCATATTCCAGCCTACACGTTAACGCAAAACTGCTCTTGGTGACGGCATTTCGAAGATGCATGTTAATTTTCTTCAGCCCAAAAATGAATGATGTGGAAGTTTTGGATGGCGTTTCTGAAAAAATTGGCTTCATCGATAAATAAAATTTCAGCATTATATGATGGATTTTCATACACTTTTTGGAGAAACCATTGGCGAACGTAGTAATGGAGAATTTTTCAAAGAAGAATATGTGAGTTATTCGAATTATTCCCTATTTTTCGTGTACTTAATACGGGATCTTGTTAAATCAATTCAAAACCGCTACCTCAATTTCTGGTGTTCTTACAGTATGTTGTACTCCTTTTAGATGATTGTCTGGTTCAAAACTTCCCTTTTCGCAGAACCGTCTATGAATGTTTGAAAATGTTCGTGCATCCGGAAATTTCTATTTGGAAAGCGGTCTTCATTAGCAAGTCCATACATGTTAGGCATATCTGAAAATTCGCATACCTGAGAATTCGTAAGACCATGTTTTTAAAATAATATTTTTGATTTTGATGACTCAAATACGTGATAATTAGGCTGGGTAGACAACTGTCGAAACTGTTTATATTTGCAAAACAAAATCTGCTTCTCACCTACTAGATACGTTTTTGATCCTCGATAATACCCAATTTCATAACAACCTGCAAATGAATGAATTTTATTTTTTTATGCGAAAACTGTACGTCAAACGTAAATAAAAACAAGGAACCAGATCTGCTCAGAAAGGAATGGGGATTCCAAAATTAAATTTTTTACTTTCAGAAAAAGCAGTGGCGTATTACTTCTCTCTTTAAAATGATTCAATGCAATTCCCGCACGAACACCACTGACAAGAATAGAAAATTATGTTGTACAGCAGAAAATGCTTTCTGATGCATACAATATCTGGGGTCATACCAAAGATATCACAAAAAAAAGGAGTTTTTGTTAAAACGTTAGCACCCTGTAGTTCAAAAGACCTTCAGGACATATGTTCCTACGAAATTTCATCCTCAAAATGGACCCAAGAATAACCTACTCAAATATTAGCATGTAATCAAGAAATACCTTGTATAATACCGTCGGACGATAAACGGATTCTTACATCAATTCTCCATGGACAATTTCATTTTTATTTCAGTAAGTTAGGTGAGGTCTTATGTTATGAACGGGTAATGAAAATAATTGGGATAACTTCATCGAACTATATTTGAAACATCTGATACTAGTACATTATGAGAAAGACAGTCAATTCAGCAGCCGCTCACTTGACTTGGATAGTTACAGACATTAGTTGTTGTATCAAAGTAGAGACCAGAGGAACACGTTTGAGCTATTGCGATGAAACTAGCTCCGTTTTGCTGACAGTTGTAGAAAATCGTGCAATTCGTGCTATCCCTGACATAACCGGTAGATGTGCAGATGCTAGAAGAGTTTGACGAACTAGCACTAGCAGTGATAGTAGTGACAGCAGCGGTAGTAGCAGCAGTAGTAGTTGCAGCAGCAGTTGTTGCAGCGGCAGTAGTAGCAGCAGTGGTAGTTGCAGCCGTACTGGTTGTGGTAGCGGCAGTAGTAGTTGTAGTAGCACTAGTTGTGGTAGTATTAGCTGAGCTAGATCTAGAGGTGGATGTTGAGTTCTAGAATAAAGTAGATATGTTCAGTTACCTCCGAATTGAAATATACTGTCACATCAACAAATTTGCACTCCAAGGTAAATATTTGATCTATATTTACTGATACTCCTGATATGCTAAGAAAATTATTTTTCCAATAATAAACTTTTCTCCTACTGATGGAAATGGGGCATTTTGGGAGTGTAATGTGAAAACACTTGTACCTCTTCAGTGTGTTGGTACTTTGACTAGTTGTTCAATTGATTAATTGAAATGAATTTAAATGTACACTTGGAAACTTATATTCAGATTCCCTTACCATTTGTAATTTGTTGATGAAAAGATATTTTTATAGTACTCCAATGATAAAAATTGAAGAGGTAATGATGAACCATTTCTCCACCGTATTCGGAATTCAAATTCAATAGAAACAAAAACCTGAATTCACGCATTTATGATACAATTTCCCGCTATGATGATCATTGGAAATTGTCTTTCGTTATTGGTTCTTTCGATGTTGTTTCAATTTAATTCCGTTGGGAAGTATGTTCAATAGGCCTTTCCATTCCAGTTATTGTGTGCGCATCCTCAACTTTCGCCATTCGAGCACTTTATTCGTGAAAATTTTTCAAATATTAAGGTTTTAATGTATTATTAGTTTTCCAAAGCCTTGACTCGAATATCGTCAAAAACTATTTTAAATCAACAAAATAAAAACATCTGAAAATTGTCTGCATTGAAATTATCTAAGAAGTCTGCTAAATGTGATTTTTGGGTTGAAAAATGTTGACGAGGTTATGGTCGATTCCAACTGATTGATCATGTTGATTAAGATACATATATTTGTTCACTTCACTTCATAGGAGAAAGTGGTCCAACAACACAACCTCCTGATCCTATCAGTTGTGTAAAAAATTCATTTCATCAGGTAACTTTGATCCATTTTGTGCTATAACCCCAGGAAATGAATGTTTTCCACAGTTTTTCCCATTATCAATTTGTATATTCTGATTATTTATCTCTATTTTTCTAATTTTTGATATATTATTTATTTTAAATCTAACATGTATGTCATTGTTATCCCAACCTTTCTACTAGTTCTGTTTTTTTTTCACCTATCGTAGTAGTGCTATGTGCTTCAACAGTTGTATGTGTTAATGAAGCATCTTCAATCCATTTTCCATTTATTTGCACTGATAATAATGGTACTAACCTGTGTTGTCCAGCCATATTAACTAAAAGTTCCCGAAATTTTTATATTACCCCCAATTTTAACATGGATACGTTTGCGCGTAACGAGTAGTAAAAGGCCTATTTCAGATCCACATATTTCTATTATAGGACCAATTATCAGAATCAGAATTGTGGATTCATCATAGGAGAATACTCAAGTACTAATTATATTTGCTTCTATATTCACAAAACATAACCCCACGTTATCCTATGATATTTTTTCAATATATGAAACGTTCTGTAGAAAATTTCAATGAAACCAGTTATTTGAGAAATTATATGCCTCCACTTGATAATGTTTCCTTACCAAAGATCCACTGATTGCTGTGAGTAGAGCAAATTTTGTTCCAGAGGTTCCCAAGAAATCGTCCGTTTCTAATGACCAGATCATCACGCCAGAAAGGTTCATCGACATGGCGTACTGTACCTGAGAAACAAAAATTCAAATCATGTGTCAACCCCTGCATTCGGAAGAGAACTCACCTTCAGAGAAATAGAAGTGGGGTCATCATAAGCAACCCATTGGTTCCCATTATACATATGCGGTACTTTTTGTTCATCGTCCCATACTATCGTCCATCCTCCAGCAGCTTGTTTCTCAACAATCTGGGAAAAAAAATTCAACGTTGTTCAATGCTATCAAGTATTAAAATAGTAATTGGTAGAGATTCTAAATGAAAGCTTTCGACGCTTCAGTTGAATATCTGTTATTTAGTTTATGATTCAGTAAATTTGATTTGGTCTTGAACTATATTTCAATACTAGTTTTAATTATTTCGCAAACATTGGGCGCAGATCTATATCCTCTTTCTTGGCTCTCTTTTTGTGCTGCAGGGGTGGCATCAACTTTAAGAGCTGAACTGAAGCATGTGCTATTTCGTCAGATTCCATTTTCAGTAGATTTTTTTACTAACAGCAATTTTTATTGTCTTCGAATGGTCTTCCACCTTTGTGTGTGAATTGAGGCAAGTGCTATATCGTCAAATCCTATTGCGAGTAGATTTCTTAATTTTTTTCATAAAAGCAATTTTTATTGTCTTCGAACGGTCTTCCACTTTTGGATAAGAATCAAGGCATGTGCTATTTCACCAAATCCGATTTCCAATAGATTCCTTTAGTTTTTTCATATCACTAATATTAATGTCCTTGAATGGTTTTCCACTTTTTATTGTGGATTTTGGATTTGCTCCTCTCAGACCGACAGGAACTGCGATTTTGAATTCACAAACGAATCTAACTATGGAAAAAAATAATAACACTAATTCTTGCTTTCCTATCGAGACCATATCCGTGCTTGCGCATATCAGTTTCAGCAACTCCATCCATATATTTGTTGCATTCCTCAAAAATCCATCTTGATACCAAGGGGCTCTTTATTCCAATAAAGTTGCAACTTCTCTGTTTTTCAATTCATTTTAAAAACATCAAGTCATTTTCCAATCGTTTGTAATGCATTTCTGCATTGGTTCATCAGATCTACAGAATTGGAATAATTGTTGAACTTGACGATTTTTCTAACTAGTTTTCAAGTGAAATACACGCTCTCTTTACTCTTTTTCATCGAGAGTTTTCCAGTTAAATCTTAAATTCGTTCACATAGCCTGTGATACTGTCTGTTCTTATCCATAATTCATTGAATTTTTTTGTATATTTTGCTTCAAAGTTGACTGATGTTCACCTGATTGCATTGTAGTTACTATTGATTATTCAGTCACAACCTATCAAGATGGAGGCAGCTGACATTTTTCGACGAAATTATGAAAGGATCTCAAACTCACCTCATTGTATCCTAGCATGCCAGCTTCTTGGGTATAAGTTCCAGCAGTTCCAGCTGCAGAAGCGGCTGCTCCCAATGCTACATTACTCGAACTGGTTAAGGTGAATGATCTTCCATACATTGGAAGACCAAGAACTAGTTTCTGGGGATCGGCACCACTAGAAATCCAAGCATTGATAGAAGCGTTCTGTGAATGGAAATGAGAATTGTGTTATAAAGTTTATAATAATATAAGCATGTTACTTCAAACTCAATGGATATATGCTCTAACTTTTGGAATATCAAATAGCCGCAATATCTCTTCTGTATGAAATAATACAAACTAGGGTAAAATACCAATGTTTCCAAAAGCGATAAGTTCATCCAGTATTTGGGAGAATCCCTCCACTGAATTGCTCTTGAGCCTCAAAAGTACCTCTCCTCCACTACAAAATGCGCAAAAATAATTAGAAACTGAGAGTCAACTCTATAAGAAGTCTAAAGGGATCATTCATTTTTTAAATGTTGCCTCTTAGCGGCAACATTTGAAAAATATTATGAATTTTCATCTAAGAGGTGAAAACAAAGTTTTATGGCAACCTCATCTCTCCCGCCTATGGGGAACATGAGCAGGGTTTTGAGAGCGTCGTAGGCCAAAACTAATTATATATTCGTAATCTATGAGAAATTCAAGATTTTCATGGGGGGGGGCGCAGCCCCCCCTCCCCCCTTTTTTTTCGACAAAAATATTGTTTTCGACTGAATCGAAAAACTTCATGGGACTTTTCGATTTGAAACAAAAAAAAAAAAAATTTCAAAGGGGGACACTTGCCCCCCCAATCGACTCTAGAAAATTTCTTCGTTATGGATAGTCGGTGACTCGAAAAATTATTGTTCCCGAAAAGCGCAGACAAAAAAAAAAAATTCGGACCTATGCCCCCCCCCTCCCCCCCCAACTTGAAATTATATGTCATGGGAAAAAAATATGGTTTTTCGATAAAACTTCATTGGACTTTTTTGTAAAACTCTCTTTGAACTTTTTTTTTTTGGGGGGGGATATCGTTAAAATCGATAGGGTCAACTAGGAGAAGGAATTTTTTTCGCGTTCAGACCTCAAATGGTCCCCGTCCTTCTTTAAAAGTCCCTGGCACAATCCG
>JAFIRS010009022.1:0-12816 GCA_018342105.1 Gonioctena quinquepunctata | reverse complement strand
GTGACGTTTGAATTGGTTTATATTGATCAGTGATTTTATTTTTTCTGGAATACTGTTATATAATTTCGGTGCAAGGTAAGAGTAAGACCTTTGAGTAGCTGTTTTGGACATGAGTGGAATGATATAGTGTTGCTTTTTTCGAGTGTTGTATTCATGTTCCGGTATTTGGGAAAATTGCTTGTGTAAGTGATGTCGCACACAGGAACAGTGGTAATACAATTGCCTGATATCGAATATTTTCGTTTCAGTGTATAATGTAATTGTTGGATATGGGGAGTTCTTTGAAAAAATTAATTTCAAGAATCTTCACTCAAACTACCACATAAACAAAAAACTCAAAACTCAAACAATCATATGACCTCAAACAATACTACTCAAACAATACCTCAAATAAACACAACAGCACTCAAACATTTAAAAACTTCCCTTTTTTTCCAAACCAAACACAAAAAAAAACCCACGAAATCAAACCTGAATTTATATATATGTATTTATGTGTATATTGTAAATAGTTAGTTTGTAAGTCAGTTTGAAATGTACGATATAACATATGAAATAAATATTATTGGATTGGATTGGATTGGTAACTTTCTCTAGAGCTGGGTTGATGGTATTCAGTGGCTTTTTTGTGGCTCCAATAGACTGGGAGGGTTTTCAACTTGTCTTGTTGGTTGATTCTGCTGTATGTTTTTCGGATATGATGTATCCTATACCCCAATATTAGAGAAATCGACCATTAATGGGTTATTAATGGTCGATTTCGATGTATGTTTGGTTGCATATATCACAAACATGCATTACTAGAGAAATTGAATGTTAATGAGGGTCATTAAAGATCAATTTCGTGTAGATTCAAACAGACTCGTTAATACGAGGTCACTGGAAAAACAATATTTATGTACCAATGTAAACTATGAATAAACTCTAAAATAACTATATGAATATATAGAAAAACAGGAATGACAAGATCAAGTTACGATAAAAACCTTTAGATCCACTTATTTTCAAATAATTGATACAAAGATCATTTATATATTTAACAATACAGAAATAAAATATAAAGCGTGTGAAAATATACTCAAGACCTTTAAAATTGAGATTTGACATCCATATTGGAATTTGGTGAAATTATGAAATGGAAAACATACCCTGGTAGCTCCGTTGTGCGTTGGTTTTTCCACTTTCATATGATACTCTGTAGCATTTATAATCTATACTTTGTACAACTCTTGAGGAATCAATGGGGGTACAGAAACGCAATAGAAGGCATTCTTGCCGATGCATTTTCTGCGTCTGAATCAAATGCCTCCACAAATAACTATCTCACAAAAGCATTATATTTGAATACATTTGAATTGATTCGATTGATTGATATGTGAACATGTTTATTCATAACGTCAAGATATACTCTGTCTACCGAAGAAATGCGCAATCACGTGAATACTATGTAAATTAGCAGAGCCTGACCGATGTCCAGTTCACACCAGTTGAACCCAATAGACCAATATTGTATCACACCAGTGCACATTGGAAGAGACTTGAAAACCTTTGAAATTGATTCGAACATGAGATTATATTGATGGAGATACTCGACGATGGCATGAAAGAAGATGAATAATTGTTAGAATTCGTTCAGTCATAAAATAACTCTTGGAGATCGTGAAAAATATATACCACAATATAATATATCAGATAACAACTGTTCTGTGGATACAGAATGAGAAATGAGCTCTCATAAATATAATAATTAGATGTATACATGATATTAAAATTTAGTTTAGAGTTTGGACATCATTCAGAAATTAGCGCGTTGAAGGCAAATGTATTAATAATTTCGTATTGCTTATTTTCATTATATTTTTAGATGAACATCGCTGTATTTGTAGTGGAATATGACATTTCAGGTACACAATATGGGCACCGGTGACTGGTCAGATTGACGAGAGTCTTATCGATATCTGAAGTAAACACATTTCGGAAAATAATTGTCAACATGCCAGATACCTACTCAGATAAGTATGATGTCGAACTTGGAGTTCCACAAGGCTCAGTGTTGGGTCCACTGATATTTTTACTATTTGTAAATAACCTACCTTTCCATGTGAAATCAGAATGAATAGTACTCTTCGCAGATGATACCTCCATTGCGGAAGGAGCCGATAATATTGAAGAACTACAAGAAAAACTGTACACAGTCTCGAATAGGTTTACCACAAGGTGTAAACGAAATAAATTGATTGTTAATGCCGATAAAACAGTACTAATTCAGTTCTTTGGTAGAAAGATAGTAAACAGGTAGATAGAAATTATTGTAAATAATGAAATCATTCAACCCTCTGGAAGTTCCAAATTTCTAGGTATATATATATATATATATATATATATATATGTATATATATATATATGTATATATATATATATATATGTTGTTATGATGGGTTGATTATATGATTTATAATTTGTATGATTTTAAGAATGTATTTCATAGATTATAATTCTGAAACCCTATGATAACAAATAAAAATACCTCCGGCTATATAATGTTACCTTTTTCCTTTTCAAACCCCTTTACCTTATCCCAGCTCAGTCAGGTACGCCTATGAACATGTATGACCATTGTCTAAAGACACAACAATGGTATGACTCCTTCCCAGTAGCAAGTTCCTGTAATCGGTGTTGCCGGCTATGGCACTATCGATTCGATCATAAAAGATGTTCAGTGGAGAAAAATAAAGTTAGAAATTGAAAAATAAACACAGGTTTGCGCAGAATAATCAAAGTAGTTGACTTTATTCAGATGAAAACTTAAATATACCCTACTCTGCGATAGCTACCTTATACTAGCAAAACAATGACAAAAAATTAGTGCAGTTTGATGTTTGTGATGATGATAATTTGATGAAGAAGGTTTTGAACGTATTATCAGTCTTTTGGGTATGGAATTTATAATTGTTCAGCCCAAGACAAATAACCAATGGTTTAGATCACTTAAAGTTCTTGGTTTTATGTGAAAAGTTGCACTTAGGTGAGTTCAGTTATTGAATACCTTGTAGCTGCGTTTCTGTTGACGTTTCCAGTCCCGTGGACGTGTTTCAGGGATCTCACTGACTGCTCACCTGCACTCCTTCCAAGGATTTATTTTCTGGACCAGGTAGGTGTAATTTTTATTTACTTTGTGCTTCCTCCGATCAGCCTTTCAAGAAATCTTCCTCGTTCGGCAATTTTATATCAGGTTTTCTTATATTATGGGTGAAAACTTCTTTTCAAATTTAGTACGTGGCTTCACTTTTTCGAACTTTTTTCAATCTTCCTAGAACTTGTTATCCTGATCCATCGCAACACTCACCAAATTTTTATTTTTCACCGATTTCCGAGTTTGTATGACTTCCTACCGAATTATTTGCTGTTCTAATTAATGTTAATGATTTTATGAATGATATCTAATTCTAACTCTTACATACTATTTACAGATTCATATAAAATATATTTTTTAATTTCTGCCCTTACATTTTATTCTATATCAATACTTTTCCCACACAAACTCTTTCGAATCCCATTGGTGGGTTTTCTGTTCATGTGAATTGTCATACAGGATGTTCGAAACTTATCTATACGTTGATCTTGCTTTAATTCAATGTTTGCTGTGAATTTCAATTTTGATATGGTTTAATCGTGGATTTTTGTTAGATGTATTGTTGGATATATAATTTTGATACCAGAACTACTTCAGGAATGTTCTCTTTTTACATATGTATCGACCAAAGCATTGTATAAGTAGTAAAAGGGTAAAGAAAATTGTAAAACAACATAGCATTGACGATACTAATAAAAATAACTAATAATAATAATGATAATTAAAAGTTTAATTATTTGATAACATTTCATAACATGATAATATATATATATATATATAGTTATGTTATGTTATCCGTTTTAAAAAAAAAAAACCATAAAAAGAATAATTAATAAATAGTTATTAGTTTCCAGAGATTGTTTTTACATAATTTTGGAAGTTCTATTTATTTGTAAGCCTATGTATAATATGGATAGATAAAAATGTCAAAATACTATAACACAATCAATTTCATACACTGTCATAATGATAATAACCCATAATTGGTAAAAAGACAACAAAAAGTCTAGATTTACAAAATTTTCATGAATAAAAAGTGATCAACACATTTATAAATTTGAAACATACAGTATATGAAATTGTAGCTAACTAAAAGTAGCCAATGGTAGAACAGCAAACTTCTTGATGAGAATAGCCAATCAGGGAATAGATGGTCATATGGAAAATTGGAAATTGTGAGGGAATAACAACGGTGTGATGTCATAAGCAATTATTATTGAAATTTGTACATAGTAATAAGAATGGGAAAATAGTTGTATATATAAATTATATAAGATGAACCCAAACAGTAAAATGTGACAATTTGGTGCGCGAATTCAAAGATTCAAGTGAAAAAGAAGAGGGAAAATTGGTATCCAAGGGAGCAACGAACAAAGCCACAGGAGATCGAAAATAAATTTACAAGGGAATGCCACGCAACATTTTGGGAGAAAGGAAAATGAAATAATTCCAACATAAGAAGAGAAAAACCAATATTACTTTAATTATACAACATATCCAAGTGTCCAAAGCTGATTTATGCATATGTATGGTTCCTGATTTATGGTATTGGAGTTCCTGATAGAGCTTGGAGTGAGAAGGGATCCAATTTCAGGGCATATCTTGAACACCGACAGTTCCAGCAGGTATAAAAACTTTAATAGTGCACATCCGGTCCTGAACAATTTAAAAAATAACGTATCTCACATCTAAAGAACTTTATTTCACTTTATTTTGAACTATAAAAGAAAACTTCACTCTCAAGGAAAAAGTGAGGTTGTGTTTATATATCCATGATTTGATTTTAATGATTATCCGTGAATATTTGTAGATTCACATTAGTATAAGTTATTTCTCGTAGGCCAGGTAAAATTAAGTCTTCCTGAATAAAGGAAATAATTGCTTTTTGATACTTTGTTGTTTGTTTTCTTACAATGATCAACAATCATAACAATGACCATTGAATAAACTGAAATTAGAGAGCAGTGGCTAGTGGCTCTATTGCCTGAACCGGCTATCTGAGGTAAGAGGCGTACCAACTGTTGCTTAGCCGTGGTGAGAAAAGTGATAACAATTGGCAGCAGCGTGACGAGAGAACAGTGACGTTCGCTAACAATTATTATTACAGCATACAATACATATACAGGGCGAAAATATCTATATATATCATATCAATTTGGCTCACAAAGAATAACAAAAATTATTAGCAATCTTATTATATAAAAACAATTTATATTTGCAAAATTTCATTACATAACAAGATATATATATATATATATATATAGATATATATATATATATATATAAATATTATTTTGTAATTTTCCCCTATCTTCTCATAAAAATGGTCTATTGACTTTTTTTCGTCTGGCGTATGGCACCTTGTTCGAAAGGGATTTTCATTTTCTGTTCAGCAATATTAAGTTTTTTAAATTTGGTGCAATCATAACTGAGGAAGTTTATTTTGAAAATGTAAAATTTCGATACTTCACGTAGAATGAAGGAAATAATGTCACATTATGTTTAGGAAGTATTTTTCAACTTATTTTACAATCAAATTCAATGTTCAAAATGACCACCATTCACTTCTTGACAATAAGCAAGTCGATCTTGGAATTCTCGTACAACATTCTGTAGGACCTAAGGGTTATGTTGTTCATTTCTTCCGCTATCCTAACTTTTAAATCTGCAATATTGTCTGGTCTATTGAAATATACTTTTGATTTTAAATAACCCCATAAGAAGTAATCGAGGATTTAGGTGGTCATTCAATCGTTCCACGCCTTCCAATCCACCTATTGGGAAAAATTTCGTTCAAATAATCTTTAGCAATACGTTTGTAATCCGTCTTGTTGGTACAAAATTGATCTATCTATTGCATTTGGATCATTAACATCAGGAAAAAATATTTTTAATGTAGGCTGTAAAAAGTCCATAAAAAAATCTAGATAAACCTCACCTTTAACTTTGCCTTCAAAAAAATAAGGGCCAATAATTTTGTTGTTAACGAGACCAGCCCAAACGTTCAGTTTTTTAGGATATTGTGTGTGAGCCTCACACATCCAATCATGATTTTATCTGCTCCAATAAATACAGTTTTGTCTTTTAACCATTCCATTTAAATGAAAAGTAGCTTCATCAGAAAAAACAATTTTGTTTATGAATTGCAAATCTGCTTCCAATCTGTCCATCATCACTTGCTTTCTATTAGTATCATCCTCATTCAACTCCTGAACAAACTGAACTTCATGAGAATGGTATTTTTCTTTATGTAAAGCTAGCTCTCAATATCGATGATTTACTTACATCATTGTCGGCGGCAAGTTGTCTACTTGTCATATGCGGATTTTCCTCAATTTTTTGTTTCAATTTTGCTAACTGTAGACTGTGAGACGTGTTGACCAGGGTATTTATTATCAAACATTTCACAAATTTCATTTTGAGTTCTTGTTTTATTACCGCATCCAATCATAATTAAAATGTATATTCTTTGAGTTTCGGATAAATGAGCCATAGTTGAATCAAATACACAAACAAATATTTTTCAATTCACTGACGTGTGTCAGCAACTTATAAATATCTACTACATTGACATTACATTATTTATGTGGGTTTTGTGAATAATTTTTTGGTGTCTTGAACGACTTTCTCCTGACGTTTAGCAAAACAGATAAGAAAATACCTGATTATTTCTTATGGGGTTATTTAAAATCAAAAGTATATTTCAATAGACCAGACAATATTGCAGATTTAAAAGTTAGGATAACGGAACAAATTAACAACATAACCCCTGAGGTTTTACAAAATGTTGTACGAGAATTCCAAGATCGACTTGCTTATTGTCAAGAAGGAATGGTGGTCATTTTGAACATTTAATTTATTGTAAATAAATTGAAAAATATTTCCTAAACATTATTACATTATTTCCTTATATACTTATTATATAAATTTAAAAAACTTTAAAGTTAACATAAAATGAAAATCCTTTTCGAACAAGGTCCCACACGACCCCCTTTCTCATTTTGCAGTTTTACTATCACAAGATTTGGTAATAGCCGTTGTTTACAGACCACCATCAGGAGATTTTAAAAATTGTTTGGACTGCTTCACTGAATTTTTGAACCTGAGAACAGTTGCTAACCTGCAGGTCTTTATTGGTGGTGACTTTAACGTAGATTTTTCTACAAGAAGTCACAACTGCATTTTATTGAATGACGTACTAGGATGCCATAGTTTATTTTCAACTGTGAAGGAACTAACCAGGGTATCACAAACTTCCAGTACATGCATTGATAATTTCTTAGTTAGTTCTGAGCTCAATTTTCATAGGGCTGAAGTGATGGATCTCCATTTATCTAACCACTTTTCTCAACGTATCAAAATATTACATTCTATGTCAGCAGCGGCTGATGAGGAACGTAATAAAAAACATCATATAATGAATAGATCTTTCAATGACAAAAATAATATTGCTTTCCTGAATTGCATAAGTATTGAAACTTGGCATAGTGTTTATAGTCAAGGAAGGTTGAATGCAGCATCTGACAACTTCACGAATTTAATGATTCATTATTTAGATTCATGTTTTCCTCTACGTGAAATATCAATTAAGAACAAGAGAAAACTATGTAAAAATGAATGGATCACAGAAGACATCATAATACTGAAACGCCAGGTTAGTCTTTACAACCATTTGGCTGAGACCAACAATGTTTACAAGGACATAAGCAAATACTTGCAGCAACAATACTGCAATGCACTGAGAGCAGCGAAAATTAAATTCAATGACATGCGAATACATGGATCGGAAAATAAAACGAAAGCTATGTGGAAACTGATTAATGAATTGAAAACAGGTAGATATAAAAATAATGAATGGATTATTACACAAAATAACTAACCTTTTCCAGATCAGATTGCTGCTAATCAGTTTGCAAACCAGTTCACCATCCCTATTAATGAAAATTTTAAATGCGACTATAGCTTTTTAGATTCAAATATTTCCTTATCGTACATATCATTTTATCTAGAACCCGTTACGATTGTTGAAGTTGAGTCATTAATAAGTAGACTAAAATCTTCCAACTCCTCTGGCCATGATAATATTTCCAATAATTTATTGAAGAAATGCAGCTCGTGGATTAGTGAACCTCTGAATTACCTAATCAATCTTTGTTTTGAGGAAGGAAAATTCCCAGATAACTTCAAACTGGCAATAGTTCAGCCACTTTACAAGAAAGGAGATCCGAATGATTTTGTTAACTACAGAGCAATAAGCCTGTTATGCAGTGTCTCTAAACGATTTGAGATGGCAATCAAGGATCGGTTAACCAATTACTTACTTAAGTACAAACTCTTATCGTCCGACCAACATGGTTTCTGCAGTAACAAAAGTACAGAGACAGCACTATCTGAGTTCAGTGGTCGGATCATTTCAAGTATTGACAAAAAAATGTTTGCTTGGGTATTTTAATTGATTTTTCGAAAGCTTTCGGCCTAGTGGATCATCGATTAATCACTGCCAAATTAGAGAGATATGGAATAAGAGGTTTCAACTTTAATCGAGTCATACCTCAGTAAAAGAAAACAAATAATAAGAGTCAACAACATTTTCTCTGAAGAAATGGATGTAGAGCAAGGTGTGCCGCAAGGTTCTGTCTTAGGCCCTCTACTTTTCAACATTTTTGCTAACGATCTCATTCTCTATATTCAAAGGGTTCAGAATGTTCGTGTTATCTTCTATTCAGATGACACGAATATTTTGGTTGTTGACAAGGATCTCAATAAGCTGAAAACTACTGCTGAAGCGGTATATGCCAATATTGTTCCAATGATGAAATAGTAAGTAGTAAATCAGTGAAACTATTGGGGGTTACCTATGATAGGCAACTTCACTGGGATTGTCATATTGATTGTTTGTGTAAAAAATTACAGAGTAGCTGTTATAGTCTGAAATTTATGAAGAACCACTGTAGTGAGTACACACTACTGTGTTTGTACTATGCAAATTTTCATTCCCATATAAAGTATGGAGTTTTGATTTGGGGAAATTGTGCACATGTGAATAGAGTATTGGTACTTCAGAAATATGCGATTAGAATTCTTGCTAGTATCGATATTAGAACGAGCTGCAGATATTATTTAAAGAAATTCAAAATCCTAACTGTTGTAAACTTATATATACTGGAAGTTTGTACATACGTCTATAAAAATAAAAACAAGTTTTTGAATAGTGTTGAGAAGCATAACCATAATACACGTTTCCAAGGCCGACTACAACCTGAGAATCACCGGACTACGCTGTACCAAAAAAGTTTTAATTTACTGGCTGTAAATTATACAACTCTCTTGATGAGCATATTGAGAGCTCCCTCAATGTAAATATTTTCAAAACAAGACTGAAACAACAGCTAGTTAAGATGAGTACTCAGTATAATTTGTGTTATGTTCACGATATATGCAATTGATTTGATTTGTATTCAATATAGCATATATTTATATGACTGTCTCTCTAGTTGTCTCTTGGGTATTCACGTCTTCTACCTTTTTATGCTATATTGTCCGAAAAGTATGTTCCTGTGAAGATGAATTTCAAATTTTTATCATGTATTTTAATCTAATAGTAGGTATTTTATTTTGTTTTTAATATTTATTTGTGACTTGTCATAAACATGCATCTGTCTCGTGATTGAATTTATATGTATATGTTGTGATAAATAAATTGATTGATTGATTGATTGTTTTAACATTTTTGAGGGGTTCTCATAATTCCAAGAGGTGCAAGAGGGGGATAATATTTTCATACTGTAAAATGTCAAATTTACAATAGAAATCGACTTGTTTCAGGTTTTTTTAAAACAAATTCATAATAACGCTAAAAATTAATTTATTCCATACCCGTGGACCGCACTGTGTATAGAGCAAAATGTCTGATGTTCTTGCCACAGTCTGTACGAATTAATAATCGATGAACCGATCAATTCCTTTCGAATCACCTGTCGGAAATGAAGCCTTGCTCTTTTTGTCTTTCGATGTCTGTTCTATAAAATCCCATCCACTTTCAAGGTCTGAAAGAGCGTTTTCTGTCGCTCGAACCCTCAGGATAAAGGAAATTCTTCCCGCAATAGCAAACGTTTCGTCTTTCAACATTAAAACACTTTAACCCAATCGATTCATTTTTCATCCTCATGGGAACCGAGCATATTGTATATAAAACGGCATAAACTGGAGGCACGTGTCCGATGTAGTATGGAATCCCTTTATATGAAGTATAATTCTATTCTTCAACGTTAAAGATAACATTCGGAAATGAATGGGGAAATCACTGTTTTATTCTTGTTCTTTGATGATTTCTTTCCAAATTCTTCGCAAAACGCTTTCAGGGAAATAATATGGACGAGATAACATTTTTCCCTGAGAAGGAATTAAACATATTAACATTGCAAACCTTAACACCATTTAGTAATTTGGCTTTCTTAGAACAGATAATTAACATTTTTTCTACTTCCAGGGTGAGAGAAAACACAAAGTATGGATAATAATATTCTGATACCTCCCCAAAAAACATTCAGACGTTATTTACAGAGTGTTTTTATTTTACTTACGTACACAGGTTAACCCAAAAACTGTACCGACTGGTCTATTATATTTCTATATAAAACTCTCTCTCTCTCTCTCTCTCTCTCTCTCTATATATATATATATATATATATATATATATATTTAAAATGGAACCACCCCTGTAAAATACGCATTTTTCAGTCACTCTCGAAAAAATTTTTTTTGAAAATTAAGCATCAAAAACTGTATCTTGACACAAATTTTCATAACTTTAGTTCCATTTCCAAGGCACTCTATGGTTTTTTTTCTTCGTTAAAAACGGCAAAAGTTTATTAGGCAATTTTTGTTCTGAATTTGACTACACCACTGGATTTGTAGTCGTTATAAATGAAAACCATGAGAATTTCATGAAAAAATATTGGTTAACAACGAAGTTACAACAACTTTAATTTTGGAAACAAAGTATTTGATATTAATTTTCATTTAGATTTAGACATATTTAAAATCTGGCAACACTGCCGATACAAAGTAGAACACCAGTGAATTTGTACAGTGAAAATCCGAAGTCAATAGCTCATTCCGTTCTACAGTTATAACTCCTGAAAGTATAATAATGTGAGCGATTTCTGGTGGAAGCGATTTTGTAATAAAAATCTAACTACGCCACTGGATTTGTGATTTATATTCCCTCAAGATCATTTATTTGAGTTTAGGTAATAAGTGTATTCGAAAATAACAGAAAATTAAAAATTCATTTTCAAGTTATGCAGTTTTCAATAGCCGATAAAAACGAAATGAACCGAATCAAGTTTTAAAGTATCAAAATTATTTATTTAATAATAAAACAGAAAGCAGGACAAAAAAATGTTCCTTTTTTATTCTGCAAAACTCAACTGAAACAAGCTTTTAGAGAAGGTATCAATAATTTGAGGAAAGCTGAACTAATACATTGGGCATAGGTATTGTACTAAATCAATAGTAGGCTGTGATTTAGTACACCACAAATCGCTCACATTACCATACTTTCAGTAGTTATAACTGTTGAACGGAATGAGCTATTGACTTATTGGTCATAGTTATTGTAATTACTTGTGCTCTACTTCGTATCGGCAGTGTTGCCAGATTTCAAATATGTCTGCAATCTGAATAAAAATTATAATAGTTGTTGTAACTTCGTTGTTAACCAATATTTTCCTATGAAATTTTGATGGTTCCAATTTATAACGACTACGAATCCAGTGGTGTAGTTGAATTTGTAAAAAAATGCCTAATAAACTTTTGCCGTTTTTCACGAAGAAAAAAAACCACAGAGTGCCTTGGAAATGAAACTAAAGTTATGAAAATTTGTGTCAAGATACAGTTTTTGATGCTTAATATTAGAAAAAAATATTTTTGAGATTGACTGAAAAATGCGTATCCTACAGAGGTGGTTCTATTTTAAATGGGTCACACTGTATATATATATATATATATATATATATATATATATATATATATATAATAACTTGACATTAACTTGACATAAGTAACTTAAAACAATATTGATACAATACAGGGTTATATAATTATATGATATGAGAGTACTAATCTGTATAATAACTTCTCACACTTCCCCTTACTCGAATATCTTCAAAGGATTCAATATTCATCATTTTTCTATAACGCTGATGTTTTTCCTTTGACAATGGTTTAGTTAATATATCTGCCACCATATCATTTGTTTCCCTATATTCAATAACAACAACTTTATTCTGAACTAAATCACGTATATAGTGATGTCGCACATCGATATGTTTTGTGCGTCTATGATGATGAGTATTTTCAATTATTCTATGTGCACTTTGATTATCATTATATATGACAATCTGATCTTGCATACCATTAATTTCATTCATCAAGTGTCTGACAAAGCACACCTCTTTCGCTACATCACCAATAGCTAGATATTCAGCTTCTGTGCTGGAGAGTGCAATTGAACGTTGTTTACGAGCTTCCCAATTAATCGTACTATTGCCCATCTTCAACACAAAACCTGTATACGACTTTCTATCCAATGGATCATTCGCCCAGTCAGCATCAGTAAATGCTTCTATTTTCTGATTATCAGCCTTCTCAAATATCAAACCATAATCTTTCGTTCTATG
>JAFIRS010009021.1:0-12822 GCA_018342105.1 Gonioctena quinquepunctata | reverse complement strand
CTTAGCCGCTTAGATACAAATACGAATAGTAATCGTTAGACTTATCCCACGGTTCGAGCGTGCAGCTGCATACTCTCTTATCTTGTTAATGTAAACAAACTCTTTCACAAAGGATGCCGCCACCGATATCTTATCTCAATGTAAACAAAGGATGCCGCCGATATCCGGTCGCTTAAATAAAAACTGATAAGAAGTGCTGACGTAGATAATATTCCTGCAAAGACTTGTCGGTTGAGTCATAGCCGCATCATCGCTGACTCCTCCCACTTTCCAAAATGGCCGCCGCCGTTCACTAGATCACGTGACACTTCCTCCCAACCAATGCCGTTGACGGATATTGGTTGACACCCCTCATTTCAATATGCTGCTCGGCTTTGGATAACGGCCGGCGGCTATCACCACGCCCACGACCTATCACAGCTCTCCCACCTCCACTCTCAATCACACACTCCCATACACAACATGGCTGCCACCATTCCGACCAATCACAGGCCACTCATCCCCCCCACCTTTTTCCCTACCCCCACATACAACCACCATCCCCCACCATGTGGCGGGAGTAACCGATGACCGGAGAGGTGCGCTCGTAGTGACATAGCCCTTCTACTCGCCATTCTGGATTCGATTTCAAATTGGTTTGTGGGGGTTTTTGGGGTCGGAGATTACGAATTTTTTGTCAAAATTATATTCAAGATGGCGTGAATATAATTCTTAATCTCCGACCCCAAAAACCCCCACAAACCAATTTTAAATCGAATCTGACCATAATCACAAAACTTGTCCGCCATCTTGAATTTTGACAAAAAATTCACAATCTCCGTTCCCGAAAACCGCCACATACCAATTTTGAATCGAATCGTACATTAATCACAAAACTCGTCCGCCATCTTAGAGCCGACATTTTGTTTTATCTCTAACAAAAATTTCATAATGCATTGTCACCGGAATTATGAACACCTGCTAAATGTCAGCTCAGTCGGATGTCGGCTAGTGCTCCAAAAATGTATCACAAATTTTGAGCCAGAAAGAATGACATACGAGCGAAGCAAGTTAAATAAAAGCTTGTAAAAATAAAGTTTTTGGGGTTTCTTGGGATTTCTCCTGATCATCGGATTCACTGATGATCCAAAGTTAGTTAATAAAATTTTCAAGCAGCGAGAATAATAAATGAAACACACCTCTATTACTATATCATCTATTTAGATGGAGTCAGTCTTTTGCATAATCAGTTTTAAACGAGTGTCGAACATTATCACACAAACAAATCACAAAATGTACATTTACTATTTCACAAATTCACAGTATTCAGTAGACATTAGATTTTGTTACCTGAAAAATGACAAAATATGTCTAAACTGTACATCTCAAACGTTGAAGTGGATATAAAAAGTGCAACAACAAATTATAATTTCCTTCCGAATGAAACTAATTTTATCATGTAAAAACAAGTACGAGTCATGGGATGTCATTTCCTCAAAGGAAAATCGTCAGCAGTTTACCAATCACAAATAAATTTAAATGGCCATAAACTTATCATACAACAGACAAATAACACTCAACAGTTCACAGTAGGTTCATCAAATAACCCTCAACCTCTCTTCTGACTTTTTGTACCCCCACTTGCTCCAAGGATTGCCTAGTAAACATTTTTAGAGAGTCATCATATTGGGAATGGGGAGTAATTTTGCGATTTGAGTTAATTCGAGGTGTTCCTTTCAAGGTAAAAGGGTCATTCGATGACTGTGTTGTATAAAAAATTCCAATATAAAAGAAAAAAAATATTAAAAATATAATATACCTGCCAGCAGTAAACAATATATATGTTCCCTAAAATAAAGTCAGTACGCTTCGAGCACACCTCTTGTCATAATTATACAGTACATCAATAGTCATCCCTCAAAAAAATCACATTTTTCATTTCTAGGGATGTATTGACAAATACATCTGACAAATTATGTGATGAATTAATCATAAAGTTACCATCATCGGTCTTTCGAGACGGATTTGATGATCGTATGTTCGCCCTCTAGTGTCCCATTTTATAATCTCATGAAGGCACTCCTGACACAACACACTTTTCAATTTATATCTCACACTCAATGGGTAAACTTTTCGAATTCTGAAAGCTATTTGATTCGAGGAATTATTTGTCAAAAAAACTCTCTCCCTAATCAATTGAATCAATAAAAAAAATGATTGTGAGAGATTTCGTAATGTTTGTTAGATAAGAGGGTGACTTTATGGACAAACTGCAAGGGCAAAACAATTAAAACTTGTACAAAAACTATTAAAACTAATTCACACTTAAATACCCGTCCTAAGCAAGAATACAACAAAAATGCGAAAAAGATACTCTCTGTCAGTTATCGGAGTTAAAAGTACATGTTTCCTTTTGTTCCCGAGCAAGAAGACTCAAAACAATTTTCCATATTTTCTTGCTGATGTATTTTAATTGACTCAAATAGAGGTTGATCTGAGTCAGCAAATAAAAAAATAAATATTGTGGGATTCCATAAACAGGACTTTCTATTAGCAAGAATCAACTCTCTAGAAAACTGTTTTTGCCTGGAAAAGGTATTGCAAGGAAAGATGGAGACCACCCCGTTTTCTTCAACATCAACTCATCCAACTACAGAAGAGGCAGTTGAATTCCATCGAAATTAAATTTGTTGACTGCAAAACTATGATAATCAACTGGTTTGCACCATGACAAGAATCAGGTAAAGGCTCTGTTATTTGAAGAACAAACTTTGTTTTCTACAGAGCCAAGTGATTCGATTACTATATATGGCATATGCGGGATGTCCCAGAAGTATGCGAATATATTTCAGGAGTGTCCAGTATTTACCATGATAAGACCGAAAGAATCCCTAAAGCTTTTGAAAAATCTGTAGGAATCTCGATAAGATTCAAGAGGTACTATCAGAAGATTGATACTGCTGGTAAAATAACGAAGTACCGTTCAGATCTTGTTAAGAGAGGACAACTCCCTGCATAAAATATATCTCTAATTTAACGTGTATACCATTTTCTTGGTAGTTTTTGAATCAGGAAAAAGGTGTGTCTGTTCGATATTAGACACAAAAGGAAGGTTTTCGCAAACTTTCAGATTATTTCGTATAAAATATGGACAATCAACTCTTCTCGAAGCTTCACTAAGAAAATCTGACGAGTTTGGTGATTCTTTGGGATTGGGATCGATGAAATTGAAGAAATAACTATCGTCTCCTAGCTCCATTGAATTGATACTGTTCATGCAAAATTATGTTTATTGTAACTCTCACTATTAACCAAAACAAGTATTTCGAAATATGTTATATATATATATATATATATAGAAAATGTAACATAAAAAAATCATAAATATATACAAGGTTGAAGAAAATTATGTCTTTCAAGGATTCAGAACGTTAATTTCGAGCGCAGTCTGGGCACATATGCTTGGAATGCTCCATACAAATGATTTTTTTGCAAATGTGGTAGAGAAATCTTGTTTTGCGATTTCGGCAAAAGGCACATCTTCGATATGTTCCTTCTGGTGGTTCTGCTTGCTCAACCAAACTCTGTCCACTAAACTTCGCAGCTTTTAGCCTTACATCTCTCGATATATGTTTGTCAATAGCTCTTCTCTTAAACTGTTCCATAACTAAACTCATTCCTAGTTGTTTCAGGTATTTCCTCCTTCCTGTTTTTGTGATAACCATATTCTTATTGTTGGTCCTATATATTATGAACGATGTTTAGCAAGGAATAAAATATTGTCATTGGCCATCTCCTGGTGTTTCTTGATACATCGTATGATGCCACCAATTGATCCACACAATCTACCCCCGCTTTTGTCAGATTATACAGGGTGATCATTTCTGGCTTATTTTCGTCTCCAGTACTTTCGTCGATCTTATCCTCATAATGCATGGTTGACAGTAATACAACTGATTTTTTTTTTCGGTTTATAAGATACCAAAGTCATGTCTTTAGTGAAAGCAAACATACTAGTTTTAGCAGGTCTCGGCACTGTTAGGAATTCTGGTGGAATTTCCACTTTATTCTTGCGTAGAGTTCCCAGGAGAGTCAATTTATGATCAGTCAGTAGTGATTGTGCTAACGGGATAGAGGTGAACCAATTATCCATCGTGATATTTCTTTTGCTATCATGGATTGGTTCTGTTATTCTGACAACAACATCAAGAGATTTATTGCTCACTTGGTACGGTCCAGCTGGTTGAGTTCCTGTATACACTTCCATGTTGAACGTTTAAAACATTCTAGCATCTACAAGCGAATATACTTTTATTCCGTATCTTGCGGGTTTATTAGGTATGTACATTCGGAAGGCACATCGGCCACGGAAGGCTAATAGCATTTCATCAATTGTGACGTATTCTCCGGGCGAGTAATGATTTCTGAATTTTCCATTCACTTCCTCAAATAAATCCCTAATAGGAGCAAGATTGTCGGTTCTCTTTCTCTCTTCAGGAGTATCGACATCGTCAAAGTGTAACCATCTTATCAAAAAGCGGAATCTTCTTTTAGCCATAACTGCCGCAAATATCTCCAGACCAGTACCATCTGTTGCCCATAATTCGTAAATAGTGGTTCGACCTCCTCTATGGAGCGCTCGAACGTGATAGGCTGTGTATGTCAGACCCAACCCGTGCACTCAAGGGTTAAGTACTGGAAAGCACAAAATAAAATAATCAATAAAAAACGCTTTTGTATTCGAACTGAAAACTTTGCGCGACAAGCTTTTGAATCTATAACTCACGGAGTAACTTACGTCACACATCCAAAGCAATTATTTTTTACATTTTAGTCCATTTGAATAAAAGTTTCTCTTTAAAAATATTTTTTATGGATTATTTTTATCAAATAGTTACAATTCTAGTTACTATCAGGTGTTAGACATCATTATATCTCTCATATCAGGTTGAGTTCATTTCATTTGTATACCCTTTCAATCTATTTGTGAAACAATTTCTAATAGGATAACCTATAAATATTGAAATATAAAAAAAATGGAAATTGCAATTAGATAAAATTTAAAACACAACTAACTCATTACAATCCCAATCGTTTTGTGTGATTGGGATCGACATTCGTTGTTATGTAGGATAAGCATATCATATACAATAACTATTGTACTCACTGAAGACATGGGTAGCGTTTCCACTTCCATAAATGGGCGAAAATGTGGTTGAGTTAAACAGAATGGCTTCACCATCCAAATCATAGTTGGCCAAGAGTCCGAAAGCACTTGTCTGTAGGCGAAACTCCAAAATTAATTCTTCTGCATTCACACTGTAAACAAAATAAGTTCATAAAGTGCTTGCATCTCTAATCAATTCCAATTCCTGATGAACTTTGCGTAAACATAATTTATCAGATTGACGAATTCATTTGCAACAAACTTCCAGTCTCATTCAACCATACAGGGTGATTCAAAAGTACTTTGACAAACTTCAGGAGGTGATTCCTCACAATAATCTAATATGAATTGTCCAAATAAATATATGTCCGGAAACGCTTCGTTTCCAAGATACAGGGTTGAAGTTTTATTTTTATTTTAGTTTTTATCAAATAACTTTCGAAATACTGACCTTAATTGAACGAAAATTCGTATTGAAAGGTTTTTTGAGGTGTCTAATTCGAACCTGATGTTCTCATTGCTCTTACTTGTAGGATACGCCACCTACACGTCTTTCTCTTTTTTGAACTTCATAACTTTTTGAGCGTACATCTAGCACATTTTTCAGTAAAAAAATCAATTATTCTATCATATCTACGTGAAAAAGCTACCCCCGTTACAAGTCGCTATAAGCAACCGTTTTCTAGATATTTGGACTTGAAAATTTCAAGTCGATTATTTGATAATCAATGCGTGTTGAAGTTATTACCATTATTTTGTATTTTTCACAAGAATGCTTAGGAAATAAATTTGACGTTTAAGTAGTTTTGGTTTTCTGTAGGGGGCGCCACCTATTCTATTTATTTTACTTGTTTGAAATAGTTATTTTTGTATCAAGGGTGCAAAATCTGTATTTGTTTTAATAAAATTTGCAAGAAATATCAACATTTAATTTCAAGAAATTTTGAATATGTAGAATAAAATTAAAAAAAATAATGAAAACTAAATTGTATTTAAATAAATTGTTCAAAGTGTCCACCTTCAGCGAAGATACAGGCATTCAGTCTTCTAGTCAGTGAATCTCGTACCAACTCAAAAATTATTGGCGTGTTTCTTATTGTTTCACAGGCGTCTACCATTCGTTTTCTTATATCTTCGTCGTTCGCTACTCGAATTTTATAAACTAGTGACTTCAAATGTCCCCAAAAATACAAATCTAGTGGGTTTAGATCTGGGGACCTTGGTGCCCACGCTTGGTTAGGTTCTTCTACACCCCTACCGATCCATCGATTTGGATAGACAGTGTTAAGGAATCCCCTGGTCACAATGCTAAAATGGGTCGGAGCCCCATCATGCATAAACCACATGCGGATACGGGTTTTTAATGGTACATTCTGAAGTAGTCCCGGCAATTAATTTTCTAAAAAGTCTCTGTAAGTTGCGCCATTCAGTCGGAACGGAAGAAAGAAAGGACCTGTCAAGTAATTATCAATTATTGCCGCCCATAGATTTACAGAAAACTGATACTGATAATGTCTTTCACTAACTGCGGGCGGATTTTCCAGAGCCCAAACATGATTGTTATGAAAGTTTGTGATAGCATTTCGGGAGAAGTTTGCCTCGTCCGTGAAGAGTACATATCTCAAAAATTGAGGATTTTGGGCCAATTTTCTCAAGAACCATTGACACATAGAAATGCGTTGGGGAAAGTCTCGTGGCAAAAGAGCTTGAACCCTTTGAATATGGTATGGATAAAATTGTTGATTGTGAATAATTCTCCAAACTGTGGACTGAGTAGAATTGAGAGCTTCAGCAATTATTCTTGTACTTGTTTCTGGATTCTCCTCGAGAGCGTTCAGAACAGCTTCTTCCAATTCTGGGGTTCAGACTGCTCATGGTCTTCCAATAATATCAGCTGCCCTCTTGAAGGTACCTGTTTCTGCCAAACGACGATGGAGACTGGTAAGTGTTGGAGCTGAAGGCAGTAGTCGATTAGGAAATTGCTCCTGGTAAATGAGCATTATTGTTTAAATAATCCATTTTTTCAAAATTAGTGTTTTAAAACTTACAGAAACTTCAACGAAACAACAAAACTTTAACTGTTACATAATATGTAATTACCAAAACTACTTACTTAGAATGCAGAATAATGGTAATAACTTCAACATGCATCGATTATCAAATAATCGACTTGAAATTTTCAATTCCAAATATCTAGAAAATGGTTGCTTATAGTTTCTTGTAACAAGGGTACCTTTTGTACGTAAATATGATAGAAGAATCGATTTTTTTTACTGAAAAATGTGCTAGAAGTACGCTCAAAAAAGTTATGAATCTTCAAAAAAGAAAAAGACGTGTAGGTGGTGCCCCCTACAAGAAAGAGCAATGATAACATCAGGTTCGAATTCGACACGTCAAAAAATCTCTCAATACCAATTTCCGTTCAATTGAGGCCAGTATTTGGAAAGTTATTTAAAAAAAAAAAAATATGAGAAATCACCTCCTGAAGTTTGTCAAAGTATTTTGAATCACCCTGTATATGTTTTTCAGAATACTACATAATGAATACCAGGAGTCAATTGAGTAGGTAGTAATTAGTGGATTTTAGCCACAGAAAAGTAAAAAATAAAAACTTTTTTACAATAATAAAAAACCTCCTTATTTTAATAATAATTGAGCTCCTAACTAAGGTGAGTAACTAATTGTGAGTCGACGCCAAACAAAAAATCAACGAAGATCATTGTTCTACTTTGAAGAAATAACCAAAACGTCGCCGTGCATCCCGGTGCCATCATTTCACGCTTTAACTGATTTAATTGCTTGGCGCCGACTCAAAATTAGTCATTCACATTAGTTAGGAGCTCAGTTATAATTGAAATAAAGAGGTTCATTTGATTTTTTGCTTTTCAGTTTATTTTTTCGTCAGTTAAATTTTTTGTTAAAAAGTTTTTATTATGAAGACTGTACTCGATTTGAAGGAAAATTTAGGATTTCTGCTTCTCCATTTCGTATGAAAAAAAAGGAATTCGAGGAAACTCTTCCAGATGTGGAATTCATTTATTTTGTAACTCATTGAAGTTTTCTACCGAAGCAAATGTCTTACATTGGGAATTTTCCACAATGGAACTTTACATTTACGAAAAAAAAAATTCCAAAACTTATATAGGTCGATTATATTTCATATGAAACGTCCAATTGACTCAGAATGCCATCATATATTTTTTATTTCGAAAATATATTGCGTTTCAAAGTGTACCCGTGACGTCACGTTAATCGAAAACTACCCCCTCCATAATCCACGTTCAGAAACACGCATTACTGTTCTTGTCAAAAATATAGCTCACTGCTTGATATACACCATTAATATATAATTGAACACTGTTTATTGATAGACTCATCAACAAAAAAACCCATTTCAAGAACGGTTTTCTTCATTTAAAACATTCAAAGTTTCTGAACGGGCCTTCCTTTTGATGAAGAGCGACCATTGGCAACACCGCAAATATTAAAGACAGTTCCCATTAAAATCGTATTGACATTTGAGGTTAATGTTTATTGTTTATTTTTATCAACTTATTGATTTCTCAATATCATAAACGATTTGGTGTGTTTATAATGAAACAAGGCTTCGTAAAAGCAGGTTCGGAAAATTTGCCAAGGGTGGATTATGAAATGCTTTGGTTATGCAACGTTCCCAAGAACTAAGTGAACGAATAACTAAGGATTCAACACTAGCAAATCAATGAGCGCGTTTATGGAACCCCTAGTACAAGAACTAAGAACCATGACTAGAAAGTTGCCCAACTTTTAACTAAGAACTTTGGTTCTTAGTTGAAACGTTCGTGATTGTTTAGATATAATCAATCATAAATGCATTATACTGTGAATATATATGTAGGCTTTGTCTGTTTGTATTATAATATAAATAAATTCATATTCGGTACCTGTTAGTGTTTCCTTCATGTGATGAGTCAAATATTTATTAAGTTTGAACTACTGAAAATATAATTAATAATTTAGAATGAATTGACTTGAAGTATGTTCATACAAATTTCGTAAATTTTTTGCAAAATTATTTACTTATTTCACACCAATTCTTTGTTGAGGGATACTAATCTATTTTTTACAAATACAGGCTTACATTTTCTATGGTAAAAATTTTGCCTATGGTTACAAAGCTATAGAAAAAAAAATATTTCTGAAGATATTGGCATTCATGAAGAGAATGTGACAACAAACCTTAGAAAACTTTGACATAATACTGCACATTCTAGTTATTCAAAGTATTTTTGAATTTCAATCAATCAAAATAGAAGAAATTATTCTTATCAACAAAGTTGTTAAAGAATTGGTCCACCATATGCTCCTGAAATAAATTGTATTGTGCCATTTGGAGTAGCAGATATTAAAAATTTTACAGTATTGCATTTTTTCTATTCTGACCAAGTCATGGACAGACGAACAGGATCAGAGGGTTTTTCAATTTCCAGGCAATAATTGAATTAACTTTCTTATAGCGACCTCTGAAAGGGATCGGCAAATTTCTTTCAATTTCAGATATGTCAGGCCAATATATAAGCTCTTATAAATAAACAATTTGCCATCATAGGCACAGTTTTTGTGAAAATCTTGTGAACACTTGATTTACTCATATCAGTCATCAGCCAATCGAGAGTATACATCCCAACCCGTATCTTTTTGAAAGTTATCAGAACATCCATGTATTTAATTTACTCAATTTTGGTAATATATTTCACAATGTGGTAAACATTTTCTGGGAGCCCCAAATAATATGCAATAGATAGGCGCTGGCGCTGCTGTCCTTCGATATTTTTACAATCAGGATCGGATGAAGACTGACTAGGAATATACTCAGAATTTTTTTTGGTGGTGTTATTTTGGTGAATCGGATAATGTACTAGCTTGGCTACTGCTAGGAGAAGAACTATTCGAAATTCTTGAGTAAATATTTCCCATGGATGTAATGTCACTCACTCAACACAGTTTTACTAGCTGAAGGAGTGATGTTTTCATTTGGTTTGGGTTTCTTCATCGTTTGTAGGTCATATACTTATGATGAAACATTGTTAGACCAATGTCATTTCAGGTTGATATGTGGACAGACATCTTGCTTCAACATAAATTTGGATCCCCTTGTTCTAGCACATTCCTAATTCGTAGTATCTTCTTTCAGCTGGAACCAAAGAACAATATGTTTGTAGGACTGGATATAAAATACAGTACTGATCGATGATTTTGCAAACTTGCATTGAGTGAAATTAAAGATCGTTCTTCGATGTACTCACCTGGAAATGTTCTGCACAAAAGCATATATTTCCGCTTTTTACAAAAGTTTGATTCACTTTCACTGGTGTTCAGACAACCGTGCACATAGCACTTTTTAGACATTTTCATAGTTATTAAAATTAGAAAATGATTTCCGAAATTTTTCAATACCAAACATTCATGGCGAGCTTGTTCATATGCAGCAGTTCTCTGCATATCTCGTGTCTCGTATCTCGTATCAGCCGTATCAGATATATGCAAGAAAAAGAGTTGAAGAGAGAAAAACGATTGATAATATTCTATTCCGTGAAGCAAACGAACGAACCTATCAAAGTATTAAATAACAAATGTCATTACGTCACAATTCCATGATTCGCAACTCATACAACGATGCCAAATCAACTTTTAGTGAACGTGACGTCACGAAACCACTTTTTTCCGGATTATGGAAAAACTACCCATCAGAAAAATAAAATAAAAAATCCCAAGTGATATTAGCACATATACTTTCTAATGGACCTTTCCATTTAGGAAAAAAAAATCCAAAACTTATATAGGTCGATTGTATTTCATTTGAAACGTCCAATTGACTTAGAATGCCATCATATGTTTTTTATTTCGAAAATATATTGTGGTTGAAAAAGTACCCGTGACGTCACGTTCATCGAAAACTACCCCTTCCATAATCCACGTTCAGAAACACGCATTACTGTTCTTGTCAAAAATATAGCTCACTGCTTGATATACACCATTAATATATAATTGAACACTGTTTATTGATAGACTCATAAAAAAAATCTCATTTCAACAACGGGTTTCTTTATTTAAAACATTCAAAGTTTCTGAACGGGCCTTCCTTTTGATGAAGACCGATCATTGGCAACACCGCAAATGTTACAGACAGTTCCCATGAAAATAATATTGAGATTTGAGGTTAACCATCAATGTTAATTTTTATCAACTTAATTTCTCAATATCATAAACGATTTGGTGTGTTTATAATGAAACAAGGCTTCGTAAAAGCAGGTTCGGAAAATTTGCCAAGGGTGGATTATGAGATGATTTACTCTTTTTATTTAACAAACATGACTTTTTTGAGTGCTGAAATGAAAAATGTGAAAACGGTAAGCAATTTGTGTTAGGTATATATTGGTGTGAAGTTATCCACAGATTTCTAGCCACACATGCTGACGTAGTGGAAAATTAAAATCTGTGGCTGGGTTACATATTTTTCAGCACCCGGACTAAAAATCTGTGGCCGGAAATATTCAACATATATATGTGATCTGGAATTCAACAGCTTTCGATATCATCATGATATCAGTCGATATCAAACATGGAATCATGTCAATTTATATTATGAAAGGGACCTCTTAAGATGACGTCACTTTTCTACGGAAATGTTTCTGTCACTAACAGACTTTTTTGATCAAATGATTTTTTCAATGGGGATTGCGTCAGTTCTTCACACCCTTTGTTAAATCAGTACTACAAGAGGTGCGTTCATGAAAATTATAAGAATTATAGAATTTCAGGTTGATAACCGTAATGGAATCGTTTTTCTTGTCACCCATACAGTTTTCGCGAAAATGATTTTTTTATCGAGTAACAACAATTCTTTACACCCCTCGTAAAATCCGAACCCCATGATGTGCGTTATGAAAATTATAAGAATTATAGAATTTCAGGTTGATAACCGTAATGGAATCGTTTTTCTTGTCACCCATACAGTTTTCGCGAAAATGATTTTTTTATCGAGTAACAACAATTCTTTACACCCCTCGTAAAATCCGAACCCCATGATGTGCGTTCATGAAAATCATAAAAATTATAGAGAATTGTATGGTTAATGTCGTAGTGAAATCGTTTTTCTTGTCACCCCACAGTTTTCGAGAAAATGATTTTTTTATCGGGTGTCGTCAATTCTTTACATCCCTAGTAAAATCAGAATCCCACGATGTGCGTTGATGAAAATCATACGAGTTATAGAGAATTTCATGCTGATTGTAGTAGTGGAATTGTTTTTCTTGTCACCCATACAGTTTTCGCGAAAATGATTTTTTTATCAGGCATCGTCAATTCTTTACATCCCTCGTAAAATCAGAATCCACGATATGCGTTGATGAAAATCATACGAGTTATAGAAATTTCATGCTGATTGTGGTAGTGGAAATGTTTTTCTTGTCACCCATACAGTTTCGCGAAAATGATTTTTTTTTTCGAGTAACAACAATTATTTACACCCTCGTAAAATCCGAACCCCATGATGTGCGTTCATGAAAATATACAAATCATAGAGATTGTATGCTCAATGTCGTAGTGGAAATCGTTTTCCTTGTCACCCCACAGTTTTCGAGAAAATGATTTTTTTATCAGGCGTCGTCAAATTTTTACATCCTCGTAAAATCAGA
>JAFIRS010009020.1:0-12826 GCA_018342105.1 Gonioctena quinquepunctata | reverse complement strand
AAATATGATGGCATTCTAAGTCAATTGGACGTTTCATATGAAATACAATCGACCTATATAAGTTTTGGAATTTATTTTTCCTAAATGGAAAGGTCCATTAATCCAGTCAAGATACTACCTCTCTCTCTCTCTCTCTCCCTATATATATATATATATAAATATATATATATATATATATATATATATATATATATATATATATATAATGGAGTCATTAATGTGCAGATATTTTTTAATGGAATTTAACTTTACGAATAGTTTATGCACCACAATAATGATATAGAATGACACAAGAATCAGGAGTTCACACGAAATCAACAAAGGAAAATAATTTTTGACCCCCAATATGGGATTTGTTATAATTATAATTAATATTATTGAAAGTAAAATGCTCGAATTCGGTGTAAATCACGATTGTTTTTTATATGCTTTCGTAAGCCTAGCTGAAAAATCACACTTAATTGATATTTAGAATAGATTTGAAGAACAGAGGAACGTTAGGACTTGAACAGGTTTTTTGGCGAGAAGAAGTATTGATTTGTTTGAAAATATAAACAGGGCATTCATAAAATCAGATGTGGAATCATCTGCGGCTCAAAGATAAACTTTAGTAATTATATTCCATCGTTCAGGAGAACCTCTTGGGAGCGTTCTCTTTCTTTGTGGATTCTCTAATTGGAAAAGAGGTTATTTGTAGAAATACATTTCGTCCTCGGCGAAAAATTTATTTTCTGAAAAGTGGTACAATTATACACATGTTCTTAATAATTCATAAATAAAACATTGTTTCAAGGAAAAAAATATATAATTTTCAAGTTGTTGACTTTGCTAGTATGTATCTGTCGAAAAAAAAAACAAAAGTAATCATGTGTTACCAAAAATTTTGTTGAAGTTAAATATTTCTAAAGATATGTATCAAAACGGTTGTTATTTTTTGAAGAACATGTACGAAATGGCATCCATTTTCCAGGATGTGAATTAGTTAAGAGTTTTAGGTCTAGGACAAACATCAAGATTCAAAAGAAAGAAATATCTGCAGAACAAAAGTAAATTTAATTACCTTTCTTGGAGCCTACTTCCCATTGACATGCTCGAAATAATCTACTGAATATTAGCTTGTTATATATATCGAAAATATGTCTATTCATATATTCTGTCATCAATAATAAAAATATTCATCATTGGAATTTCTTACGACTGACACACTTCATAATTACCAAACTAGGCAATCCAAAAGTATCATCACAAAATAATGATGAACTTTTGGAAAAAATCTGTATTATATACTGGAAATTAGATATACAACACCTACCCACTAATCTGAAGATTGTCTCAAATATCGATTCAAAACCAATTTAAAGAAACATTTGCTAAATTGAAATTCGGATGCAATCAATTTAATATCTATATTCATTTATATTTTTCGATAGATCTAGATCTCTATTATAGACATCAATGTTTCTTGGGATCGATGTATATATATATATGGATGGGTAGTATTTGCTGACTAGTTAGGTACAAAACTAGAGATATTGGGGTAAGCAGCGATGAAAAAGTTGACTCTTTAAGGTTTATCCAAGCTTTCGGAAATGTTTATTTCCATTATCAGGGAAACTACATGAAAAAACCAATAGTAATACATATTCAAGTGCGAAACATTATGTTACTTACAACTTTGTTGAGGTTGGTTTCAATGATGTAAAACATATTCATCTAACATAGCGATACAAAAGAAAAAAACGTAAATCCAGGAATAAAACGAAGTTTAAAGTTCATAAACATACATTCAAATTTTTAGGAATGATTTCTGCAATTATAGTTACGCCAACGACACCTGCCGTATTAAGTAACAAAATGTTTCGTACTTGAATATGTATTTCTATTGGTTTTTTCATCTATAGTAGTTTCCCTGATGATGGAAATAAACATTTCCAAAAGCTTGGATAAACCTTAAAGAGTTTACTTTTTCATGCTGCTTACCCCAATATATCTAGTTTTGTATATATATATATTTATATATATATATATATATATATATATATATATATAAATATGAAAGAGAGTAATAGTGGGGGGACTGTTAAAGACAAAGTAGAAGGAATTCAATGGACATAGCCCTCAGAGAGAAGTGTTAACCGTAGACACGTGTTTCGAGCTCTCGGCCCTCATCAGTACGGTGGAGAAGTGCAAAGATGAACAACACTTGGTAGAAAACGACGAATCAACGGAGTCAACAAACAGACGCCAACCGCTCATTTGTGGTTTCGGTCAGCAGACCCTGAATTCCAGGGCAACAACCAACGTCACACACGGAGGCAGCTATAGCTACCTGCGTGACATCCGAGTCCAGGAATATAAATATGAAAGAGAGTAATAGTGAGGGGACTGTTAAAGACAAAGTAGAAGGAATTTAATGGACATAGCCCTCAGAGAGAAGTGTTAACCGTAGACACGTGTTTCGGGCTCTCGGCCCTCATCAGTACGGTGGAGAAGTGCAAAGATGAACAACACTTGGTAGAAAACGACAAATCAACGGAGTCAACAAACAGACGCCAACCGCTCATTTGTGGTTTCGGTCAGCAGACCCTGAATTCCAGGGCAACAACCAACGTCACCACGGAGGCAGCTATAGCTACCTGCGTGACATCCGAGTCCAGGAATATAAATATGAAAGAGAGTAATAGTGAGGGGACTGTTAAAGACAAAGTAGAAGGAATTTAATGGACATAGCCCCTCAGAGAGAAGTGTTAACCGTAGAACGTGTTTCGGGCCTCGGCCCTCATCAGTACGGTGGAGAAGTGCAAAGATGAACAACACTTGGTAGAAAACGACAAATCGACGGAGTCATCAACCAGTCGCCGACGGCTCATTTGTGGTTTTGGTCAGCAGACCCTGAATTCCAGGGCACCACCCAACGTCACCACGTTGGCATCTATGGCTACCTGCGTGACATCCGAGTCCAGGAATATAAATGAAAGGAAGTAATAGTGAGGACTGTTAAAGACAAAGTAGAAGGAATTTAATGGACATAGCCCTCAGAGAGAGTGTTAACCGTAGACACGTGTTTCGGGCTCTCGGCCCTCATCAGTACGGTGGAGAAGTGCAAAGATGAACAACATTTGGTAGAAAACGACAAATCAACGGAGTCAACAAACAGACGCCAACCGCTCATTTGTGGTTTCGGTCAGCAGACCCTGAATTCCAGGGCAACAAAACGTCACCACGGAGGCAGTTATAGTACCTGCGTGACATCCGAGTCCAGGAATATAAATATGAAGAGTAATGGGGGACTGTTAAAGACAAAGTAGAAGGAATTTAATGGTCATAGCCCTCAGAGAGAAGTGTTAACCGTAGACACGTGTTTCGGGCTCTCGGCCCTCATCAGTACGGTGGAGAAGTGCAAAGATGAACAACACTTGGTAGAAAACGACAAATCAACGGAGTCAACAAACAGACGCCAACCGCTCATTTGTGGTTTCGGTCCCCTCACTATTACTCTCTTTCATATTTATATTCCTGGACTCGGATGTCACGCAGGTAGCTATAGCTGCCTCCGTGGTGACGTTGGTTGTTGCCCTGGAATTCAGGGTCTGCTGACCGAAACCACAAATGAGCGGTTGGCGTCTGTTTGTTGACTCGTGATTTGTCGTTTTCTACCAAGTGTTGTTCATCTTTGCACTTCCACCGTACTGATGAGGGCCGAGGCCCGAAACACGTTCTACGGTTAACACTTCTCTGAGGGCTATTCCATTAACTTCCTTCTACTTTGTCTTTAACAGTCCCCTCACTATTCCTCTCTTTCATATTTATATTCCTGAACTCGAATTTCACGCAGGTAGGCTCTAGCTGCCTGCGTGGTGACGTTGGTTGTTGCGCTGGAATTCAGGGTCTGCTGACCGAAACCACAAATGAGCGGTTGGCGTCTGTTTGTTGACTCCGTTGATTTGTCGTTTTCACCAAGGTTGTTCATCTTGCACTTCTCCACCGTACTGATGAGGGCCGAGAGCCCGAAACACGTGTCTACGGTTAACACTTCTCTCTGAGGGCTATGTCCATTGAATTCCTTCTACTTTGTCTTTAACAGTCCCCTCACTATTACTCTCTTTCATATTTATATTCCTGGATCTCGGATGTCACGCAGGTAGCTATAGCTGCCTCCGTGGTGACGTTGGTTGTTGCCCTGGAATTCAGGGTCTGCTGACCGAAACCACAAATGAGCGGTTGGCGTCTGTTTGTTGACTCCGTTGATTTGTCGTTTTCTACCAAGTGTTGTTCATCTTTGCACTTCTTCACCGTACTGATGAGGGCCGAGAGCCCGAAACACGTGTCTACGGTTAACACTTCTCCCTGAGGTCTATTATATATATATATATATATATATATATATATATATATATATATATATATATAGTTTTGTTCTAGTATTGAACCACAACTTCAAATTCACTCACTCACTGTCATATCGCCAATATATATATATATATATATATATAGAATTGGTAGTTTTATTTGTTGACTAGATACGAATTAAGTGATTGGTATTTGGGTTATGCATATTATATGACTGCAACCCCAAGGATAATCTTCAGTTACTGAAAATTTCCAAATTCACCTTTTTATTATATATTTATATATATATATATATATATATTTATATATATATATATATATATATATATAATATGAAACAAAGTCGTCTTCACAAATATATTATCCCAGCGGGATTCATAATAAGCCGTAAGACATGTTACAAGTGTACAAAGCACTCATCTTCAGTTACAAATTGACTATAAGAGAAAAATATAGTCGAAAATGGGTTACAAGATGGAGAAAAATCCTACTCACTGAATATCCTGAAGGATAAATAGACAGGAAATCTTAACATATTTGAAAGGTTCACAAAATGTAATCAATCTGTAATCCAAAATTTAGGGGCAGAACTCCGATGTAAACAATGTGATAAACACATTCATTGCGATTATTTTATCGCTGACACTAATTGCAATGGCGAACGTGGAGTGAACAAAAGATTTGAGATCAGATGAATGTTAAATTAGGAGAAGGAGACGGTGGAGCCATCTCCAGGCAAGCAGACGAAGAAGGTGAAAGAAAACTGTAAACTTCCTATGACCAAGTGGATAGATTTGAAAAATCGTATCACCATTCACGTAGAGATGGCACTAGTTTTGTGTGGTAATTTCTCCATCATTTTTAATGTTCTTCAATTCTAGTTTTGAAGGATTAAAAAACATGAAAAAATAATAGAGAAATTTAAAGATCACGATCATTCGTTTGTAATTGTTACAAAGAATTCATTTGCCAATCATATTATCAACCAGAACCACTTTTTCTATCCGGACTAAAATGTTGAATTTTTACACATCTGCAACAAAGGGATGATTTTGAACCCTAGTGAAATCTCCACCATCTCCTTCTCCAAATTCAATATTCATCTCGAATCTTTTGTTGACTCTACGTCCGCCATTGCAATTAGTTTTCAGCGTTAAAATAATCGTAATAAATGTGTTTATCACATCGCTTACACTAGGGTTCTGCCCCTAAATTTTGGAAAACAGATTGATTATATTTTGTGAACCTTTCAAATATGTTAAGATTGCCTGTCTATTTTTCCTCCAGGAAATTTAGTAAGTAAGATTTCCTCCATATTGTAACCCCCCTTTTTGACTATATTTTTCTTTATAGTAAATTTGTAACTGAAGATGAGTGCTTTGTACACTTGAAACATGTCTTACGGCTTATTATGAATCCCGCTGGGATGATACATTTGAGAAAACGACTTTGAGTGTTTTTCCCCCAAAAAAATCACAACTCCACTTTGAGAATGGACTTCTTCCTTCATAAATATATATATATCTATATAAATATATATATATATATATATATATATATATATATATGTATATATATATATATGGTCTACAATAATTTATTTCATGATTTTCGTTATATGTTCAGTACACAATCAAAGAAATACTAGGAAAAATACCTTTTTTCGTCACTTGCAAATCGAAAAAAAATAATGCTCTGCAAGTTACAGCCACCCATAGCTCGACAATTGTTCATTTTGATACTAAACACGAATTTATTACTTTTTTCACAACTGCAAAACCACCACTTATAATGTTCGCATGCCTTAACTTGGCTCACTTGTTATACGCCTCAGAATCACGCTGTTGCGCTTTAGGTAGGCTAATCGTAAAATTCGAGGTGGAGATCTCGACCCAAATATGGCGGAGAGTGAAACTACTTGTGTTTACTTATCTACGGTGATATTACTGATATTTTTCACTTCCAGAAGGAGTTTAAATCAGGAAAATGCAAGGGGATATATTATACAATATGTTATTCTCTCTCATTCCGAACATGATAAATAATAAAATAGATGAATTAAATAATATCCCATGAGAGTGAAATGGGATTTTAAACTAGAAATTTTCGAATATAAGTTATTCATCCATAACAGATAATTCCCGCAATGAAAATGAAATTGAGCGAACGTATTCATGCATACGTTTTCAATCACGGTGTTCCTGAGTATGATTTTTCATACTACTTTTCACCAAATTTTAAACGTTTACATTTTCAAATAATCCCTTTCATATTTCACTGAACTTGAAATATACTTATCGACCTATGGAATGTCGTACGTGTTTGAATATATTTGTTATGAGGAGATCAGGGTAAACTATTTCTAAAATGGGCGAGTCAGTGTACATCAACTCATGGAATCATAGGCTCAAATGTAGGATAAAAGCATAACCTACATTCTTTGTAAATGTCGAGGGTTCGTTGAAAAGTAAGTTGAATTTGTTAATCTCGATAGCTTCAATTAAACATACTGAACTTCGATGAGAATTAAAACTATTGCCAATGCTTATTTCAGAATGCGGTATTGAATGACGTACTTTGCCTTATTGTATAGAATTGTCATTAATTTTTGACGATTGCGAGTCTGCGTTATTCTATGCTTGGCACAAATTGAAAAATCTTCATGATTACGTGAACAGTTGGGGTTCTACCAATCAGCTAATATCGGAGGTTTCGGATACCTTTCGAACGTTATATTTTTTCAAATTTTCGCTTCCATAGAGATTGTTTATGTCTGGGTATAATAAATATGTGGAGGGTAGCTTGGGATCATCTCCCCTATATATTCATCATTGTATTGGTAAAATCATTTGTAGCCCTGATTTAAAATACCTGAATCACTTTTTCGATTAGGAGAATGTCGACATATTCTTAATTCTCAACTTGCGCTTGGTATAGTTCAACATACAAGACCGTGAGCAGTCAGGTATAAGTTTTTTAACCCAATCCGAGAAAGTTTTCAATGATATGGCATATAATAATGATATTCGTCTTCTTGTATAACACAGAGTACTCTCTCAACGTTGCCAAATCGAACGATCGCCGCATCCTTTGGGAAGGATCGTTTTCATGAGTGTTCGAGTGATTGTGAAAATCACTGACTTTTGAAATTTGCGTTATAGATTTAAGTTATAGATATCTCCAACGAGCATGTACAACAATTCGTCCCATAAAGCAGAAATAGTCGGTGGATAGGAATTTTTTTTTTCAATGTTCTGATCGGATGTTTAAAAAAATTTTTTTTTTAATTCTGCGATGCGCTGACTTGGCCAAATATGAAATGCTATAGGCGTACGAGCATTTGGGATATAAACCTTGTGTATCAATATGTTTCGAGTCGACATAGTCGCGTTCTTTGGAAAAAGCTCCGTACTCCGTATACTGTTAATAATCCATACATTTGTCGCACCTACATGCATTTTCTATATCTGTCTTTGCTGAGCCATTAGCTATTCCACCAGAAGAGGTATCTGCCCCAACTGTAATGGAAACGTAATCATGGTTGTCATCGCCTCCGTCAATTACGATGATGACTGATAACTATTTAATTTTAGCGAATATTTTTTCTGGATCAAAGGAAAAATTCACTTATCAAGCTAATTATGGTTTATGGATACTGCCATAAAAAAATGTCTGTATGATTTCATTTACTGCCACTGTACTTATTCTCGGAAATTCACATGATTATATTTATTTTAAATTTGGTCAGAAGTTGTGGGAAATTGCAACTTTTTCATATTCAGCACGATGAACCCATGGGTTTTTCAGTATATTTCTTCAGATCTGTTCAGCTGTCACAAATTTTTTTAATTAAACATTTTCAAAATAAAAAAAAAATTTAATAAATATAAATTCATTTCATATGTCATATTCGCTGGATGGTTATGTGCGTAAAAGTTGCCTGGAGCAAACGTCTTCAGTTCTGCGAGCAAGGTGATCATGGATGAGTTATTGGGAAATTGACCTTCATTAAAAAATATTTTTCTATTCATTCCACTTCACATGGCACTTATCTCTCAATATAACAGATTGGTAAACATATATACAGTGCGGCTTTTTATAGCTCTCCCCCCCCTGTTAACTTTTGAACGGTTTGACGAACGATGGGATAAAACCATTTGAATGATATCACCGATACTACTTTTTGAAATAGAAGAGACAATGTGATGGCTCGATAGATGGCGCAGAGGGGCACATCAACTCAAACATTCCAAATAGCATGGGTAGTCAAGAGGCACATCGTTGGAAAGATAACTCAATTCTGTTTTCAACCATCAATTTTTTTTTATTTCATCAATACATTTTTTCACAATATGCATTTGAAATGTCAAGTATAACAATATTTGAAATGCATATTGTGAAAAAAAGAATTGACAAAATGAAAAAAAAAATTGATGGTTGAAAAGAGAATTGAATTATCTTTCCAGCGATGTGCCACTCGACCCCCTCTGCTATTTGAAATTTTTAAGTTGATGTGCTTTCCCGCGCCATCTATCGAGTAATCACGATGTCTTCTACTCCAAAGAGTAGTATCGGTGATATCATTCATAGTTTTCTATGTCGAACCGTTCAAAAGTTAAGAGGGAGAAGGGGCTATAAAAAGCCGCACTCGCAATTGTGATTCCGTAGAACAATCATAGTTGAAAAAAATAATAATTACCTTTCCAACGATGTGCAACTCGACCTCTATGCCTTTCGAAATTTTCAAGTTGATGTGCCCCTAGCACCAACTATCGAGTAATCACAATGTCTTCAATTTCAGAAAGTAATATTGATGATATACTTCAAAACAGTTGTTGTCCCATACTTCTATGTCGAGCCGTTCAAAATTTAACAGAGAAGGGGGGAAAGTTAACATGGGGGTGGGGCAGACGTATTCAATTCTGTTTTCCATAATCGAATTTTCATAATCATTGATATCTACCTAACTTGCGATAATTTGAAAAATTGATCCACCTGATTTATTACTTCATAGAGACAAAACAAAGTTTTATTATGCCACTCGAGTGTGAAGTTGGGGCGAGAATGATGCTATGGGCTAACAGTCGTTGGAATATTACTTTTTCCATGAAATTTTTCTGGACGGTCACCCTCGCAAACATAGATTACATCTCAGTGAGAGTGCATTTTAGGTCAACGATAAAAGATGATGAACGGCATCTAACACTCTTTTTTTCCAAGATGTCTGGCGGTTAAAGACTTATGATCACGACTTCTAACAGTAGATGACTGATGGTCATGTTTTTTTCTCCCAAAACTTCGGGAGAAGTGGTTCGAAATATTTCCATAACGCGAGGAAAGATAGGTTCAATGCAGTTTGAGAGTTCTTAGAAAATTATTCTGGAATTTTCCATTCATATAAAAAAATATTCCGAATTGTGTTTCGTCAAAGTACATATCTCGATGAATTTAACACTTTTTTATTTTCAGTATTTTGGTGACAACAGATACATGAGAGCTCCAATAAAGTATGCAGAAATGTACTCACGTTATACAAGTGTGTGGTTCTATCAGTTCTCTTACATTGGCAATTTGGGTGGTCATACTGATATCGAAGGTGAGCGCATATTGGTAGCTCTTTTCGTGTTCATAGTAATATACCAACCAAGGTTCTGTGGTACTTTATGGAATGTTCATTTGAGTCCAATCAAGCTACGTCACTCATTGTACAAAAGGTGTCCACGTCGCACAGGAAGTAATCAACAACAAGCCAGAAGGAGAAGAAGTAATGTATATTTTGGGCTGTGAAAGTTATCGTCCCAAAAGAGTTGGTAAAGTATTCTTGAGAGTATTATGTTTCGCGGGCTATATTGTATTGGTTCCAATTTTTACAGAGTTATCTCAGTGGTCGAGACTAAGGAAAGATAAACAATTATTTGATATGCAATTCATTTTCTTCTGTTAATGACTTCATCAATGAGGAACATGTTAACACCTTCGCTGCCTAACTGAGACTTCATACTTACCCCAGAAGCCGACCACGTTTTTTGTTACAACATTTTGATCCGCTATTACTTTTCAACGAAAATGTTCGAAACCACGAAAGTAAATAAATCACCAATGACCTTGAGTTAATGCCGCTACAACCTCACGTACTCACTGCTAATGCCTAACTAAAAATAAGAATTCATGATAGCACCGCTTCACATATCCCGCGCTCGGGCGGGATTGGCACCTAACGAAAGTGCGGTATCACGCGGTGGAGCGGGATGGGCAGTAAAGATGTTAATTCATGAAAAAATAGAACTTGAATATTTCAAACATAATTTATCATTGTCATGTGATTCATATATATTTATTTTTCTATTATGTGTGGGTGTCATCCCCACCAGTGAGTATGCTGTCCCCTCTTTCTTCTTCATCTTTCTTGACTAAGATGTGTAGACTACTTGTGCTCTCTACATCGTCATCTATATAGGTACTGGGAGTTAGTTCCTCCGAAGATTATGGCCGTATACCCGCGCAAGTTGTCAGTCATCTTGCTCCTCTGAGTCACAGCGGATCATTTCTATTCCCTGGTTGCAACTGGTAGTTTTCTTCTTTGCTATTTTTCTCGAGAAGCCTCCCGCATTTCTGAAGGGAAATAATAATCTGTTTTTTTCTTTCCCATTCTCATTCCTACTGAATTTCTTGATTCTGCTGCTGTTTTGCAGGTGACATGCTTTTGTTGATTAGTGATGTACTTCATATTATTCAAGTAATTCTTCGGTAGTCTTGGATTTGGTGCTTTGAATGGTGCTGCAATATTTAATTAGGCCTAACGTCTCACATGCCTCAGCTGATAGTAGTGGCACGTGTTTGAGATCCACTACTTGAAACTGTTAATAATAAATTTTAATATTTCTTTCAATTTTTATCCTGTATATACCAATAGTTCTCGCAGTACCACCTCCGACTACCTTCAGAATTATATTCGTCGTTTCAAGATTTAGTTTGGCCTTATTTAATATTTTCTATGTCATGGCATTACAACTAGCTCCTGTATCGAGTAAAATGCACATATTTTTTCGTGTTATTTTCTAACCAAACTTCTAAATTTTCAGTAACTTTACTTCTTCCTTCAATTTGCAAAACAAATTTAACAACTTCACTATTATTCGTTTCTTCTGCCCTTGAAAATTAATTAATTTTTTTCTCTTTCAAACACACTTTCCAAAAGTATCCATAGTTTAGCGCCTCTTGCTGTAAATTTTTTAAAGCTTTTATGCCATTTGCATCTACAAAATTAACATGTTTCATCTTTTGTCTGTTGAAACTGTGTTTTCTTTGAATTTTACATATCTTATTTAATTTTGGTCCCATTGGTTTGTAATTCAGATCATTGACATATTTCAATTGTTTCCTCCAAAGTAATTTTATTTTTGCATTTTTTGTTATATATTCATATCCTTAACTTTTACAAATTAGTTTGCGAGCAGCAGTTCATCTTCTTTATCTTCATATCGGCAGGTTTTTACCATGGATTTAATTTGATAAAATATGTATCATAGATTTGTTTTTTCTGTTGAAAGTATTGTTAATATTTTTAAATCTCACGTTTAATTCAGGTATCAAATGATTCCGCAGTTTTCTTAGTAAATTTTCAGTTATTTGATTTTCATCATTGGCGTTCTTAATTTTGTATAATTTTTCACATGCCTCTTTCTCCAATACATGATAGCAACATAGTGATCTCAACCTTTCCATCATCATTGATCATATTAGTTATAATCAGATTGATCCAGATTTTTTCGAAATATTCCAAGTTTATTTCACATCACCTGGTAACTGAATTTGTGTTGGTAATGGCACATTTGTTCTCCTTTCGTAGGAGCTGGATTCAATAGATATTTTTCCTTTGAGTGCATTATTTTAATGTGCTGCTTCTTTCTCCTTCGATAACTTATCGATTTTGAAAGATGTCTCCTCCTGCAGTTGTTTAAACTATTTCAACAGATCGTTGATTTCCTTCTGCATCCTGTTTTACTTTTAATTTACAACTGACTTTTATTCAAGCTTCATATTGACATTTAAATCGACACCCCATATATAGAGTGTTACTAATTCAAATGTAATATAACTAACATACATCAACAATAATCAGTATACAAGAACAGACTATTCAAACTCATGACTAACCAGCAAGATCGTACATACCAAATGATGCGTTCAAGGTCATGATGTGACGTTTAGTCCTCTTGTTATAGTTGTGAGATATGTGTAAGGGTAGGGTACGTGACAGACTACCTCGATAAATGTCATCAAGTTGGGATGTGCGCACTCCTCACGGGGAAGGATCCACAGAAGTTACCATGAATGATATACTAGTCATCATGTATGTTTTCTCAAAGTCAATTTCAATACCACCCAACCCAAAGTCGAAGTTACATATGAAGGCATAGAACCGACAATCTCACTTCAGTCATTCGAAGTCACATCGTGTCATCAGAGTGGAGGG
>JAFIRS010009019.1:0-12826 GCA_018342105.1 Gonioctena quinquepunctata | reverse complement strand
CATATTAAATAAAATAAATTTTTCAAAGTTTTAAAAAATGAAACTTGGAACCATGTATATAATGAAATAGATTTAGATGTTGGTACGGAAAAATTCACTGATACCTTACAAAAGGAATATCAGGTGTACTACTAGAAACAAGGTGAGTAAAAAAATCAAAAGGAGCTAATGGATAACTAATGCGATGGTAAAGTCTATAAATACAAAAAAATTAAATGTATAAAAAACGCAAAAGATCGGGTAATAAAGATTATAGGAGAAAATTCAAAACTTATAAAAATAAATTGGAAGAATTAATTAAAAAAAAATAAAGCTGATTTTCCAAAAAAAACTCTTCGGGGAAGAGATTTGTCCAAACCCCGGTTATGGAAATGCATGAAAAGCTTAACAAATCGAAAAATCAGAAAGAACAACAAATCAAACAAATTAAATCAAATTCAGGACAAATTATTGAAGAGCCTTCAGAGATGGCTGAAGCATTCTTAGAGCACTATGCTTCTATAGGAAAGAAATTGTAAGCATGACACCACCTCCAGTTCCCCACAGACACATGACAAAGAAACGGATAAAGTTGAGGTTGGAGAGATCATTAAAACACTAAAATCAAAAAATCCCCTGGTCCGGATGGATCGAGATCGGAAACTTTGAAAGGTATTGGCAGTTATATATCGCAACCACTAGCTTTTTTAATAAATATAGCTATAAGAACTGGTAAATTTCCAACAGCTTTTAAAACCTACTTATAAAAGCGGAAGAAAAGAAAAAGTTATTAATTACAGGCCTGCCTATATCACTTATAAGTAACATAGCAAAAATATTCGAAAAGATTATTAAAAAGAGAATAACCAGCTTTCTTGACAAAAATAAAATAATTTCAGAAAAACAATATGGCTTTAGGCAGGGTAAGTCAACAGACAACAGAGAATGCAATTACATGCGTAACAACACAAATCTATGAGAGATTAGACCAAAGTAGACCTTCTTTATGCATATTTGTTGACTTAGCAGAAGCCTTTGATACGGTGTGCCATGAAAAATTATTAATAGGACTGGAAAAAATCGGGTTTCGTGGAATTGCGTACGATCTAATGAAGAGCTACCTTCGGAATAGGCTATATAACCTTCGGAATAGGCTATTAGGTCCACTACTTTTTTAATTCATGTATTAATGATCTCTTGACACTCGATGTATCTGGAGATATCGTCAGTTCTGCCGTCGATATGGTGGTTTATGTATCAAGCTGAGACGTGGCTTGAACTGAGAGACAATGTTCAAAAAGACTTTCCAACCATTCTTAAATGGTTCAATATTTATAGCTCTCACAGTTAATGCATATGAGAAATTTTTTATGCCGTTTTTCTCATCTCTCCAGTGGTTTACCCACTTACATCACTTTACAAATTTCTTTTCTGTATACGATAACGAAAATAAATTCTGCAAAGAAGATCCCAAAACCTAGGAATTATAATGGAAACCTAACCTGAAATGGAACCATCATATCCAGTAATAGTCAAAAAAAGAACTTAATATTTCTGTTCAAAGTTTTGGGAGGATTTTAATCTCGAAATCCTTTATAATTCTCTAGTGAAACCTCATATCAATTATTATTTTAGCATGGGGGGGTGACCAACAATCACCTGAAAAAACTAGAGATAACACAAGAAGTGGATTCAAAGATTATGTTCTTCAAAATTTCTCATACTCAACTGAGGAACTATATAAGGAAACTAGAGCGTTTGATGAAAGACAATTATTTTATCAGCGCATTATAGGCTTAGAAATACATTCAAGCAAATAGAACATGGTTATAATACAAGACACAAAGCTAAAACAATGGCTATACCAAAATTTGAAAAAACCCTAACCCAAAGATGCTATAATTACCTTGGTATCATTCTTTATGCTAAAATTCCTAGCAAACTGACACGAATTAATGCGTACGATCTATTAAAAAAAAAAATTACTGTTTGGCTTCATTCTGTCCCTAGAAAAGAAATTCACAGCTTAATCGATAGGAAAAATACCTATAACTTATGAATTCACCAATGAAAAAAATAAATATAATAACATTTGATCCTTCTGATAGTTGATATTGATGTGATATATGTTGCCTCGGTCCGCTTATACCTATTATGTTCAAATTCTTTTTAAAATTTGTTTTATATATGTATAACGTAAGTGTGAATGAATGTAAGTATATATTTGTATAGGTGTATATACTCATGGATGTGTAATATATGTGTATGTTAAGATATCTATATACCCACGCACAGGGATTCTTCCCTTTGTGGGTTACCTGTATTTACCTGCCGTAATGATATTGTCTTCATTTTATATCATTTTATTATTTATATCTATTTTATATCATTTTATTGGTAAATATATTATTGGTATTGGTAAAACGTTCTGGTGCAGACTAATCTAGGATTGAGCGGCGAGTCTATAGACAGACGATGGGCTCTTGAAGGAGAATACAGTTCCTTCCCAAAATCTTCCTGTATCGTCGGTGGCCTAGAAAAAAAGTTAAAAAAAGAGAATCTGCAAAGAGAGTTAAGAAGAAAAAAAGAGAGTAAAGAAAAAAAATTATTCAAGATACCGAAGATTATTTATACAGTATAGCAAAAGAGTGACTGTATATCTAGGTGATAAGGAAACATTTTCACACCATCTTGTTTGTTGTAGATCAAATAAAAAAAACTATTGTTAGTTTTATTTCCAATTCGAACATTCATAAATAATGTGTAACATTTTTTCAAAATAATTCATAACCAGAATTCCCGATGAACTTGAAAAAATATTTTTTTGCAAGTTGAGTTTTTGCAAATGATATTGTCTCAATATTTAAATACACCCCATCACTAGAGTCTTGAAATGAATAACACTACACAAAAAAACTGGAAAATAATACCAAATGGAAATATTTTAAGAAAAACTCCAAACACAAGTGTATAACCTCTGAGAAAACAGACAATGTACGTTTGCCAGGTTTGAATTTTCGCCACTTTGGTGCTGGCATCTAATTTGATTGAAATGTTACATTTTTTATGTTAATAAGCGGGTATCTGGTGTAGTTTATTCAACTTTGTTTACTGTCACCTTGCACAAATGCCCTGGGGTCTGGGTAAGATGTCTAGAAACCCTGGTGTATGCACTCATATCTGAAAATGTGTGGGATCAAACGTGCGACAATATGGCCTGCTTGATTTCTTATGTGGCGACCTGATTCGAATGATTGTTGAGTAGATGTCAACACCAAAGAGCAACTCTCCTAAGAAATTTATTCGGACAATATTCAGTCCGCTCCGAAATCGTCAAAGATGTGGAAGAACTAGATTCCGCAATTCAGCCATTGTCTTCAATTATTTGGGCAGACAGCGACAAACAGTTCAGTTTTCTTTACTTTATTACTACATCCACCTTTCGAATCGAAGCTTCGGTTTTTCGCTTCTCGGTGTCGCCGCCGTTACAACGAATCAGTATTTTCCCAAGATTTTAGGTTATATTTATAGATTACGACGAAAATGGCATAAAAAGACACTGTCGGCCTAGAATTTGATTCTTGTTTGCTCTTGGCGTTTAGCTTATTCAATTGTGGCGTTAGAAAATCGAGAATTCCGTTTTCATTTCGAATTATACATTTATTCAAAATGAAGTGCTTGGTTCCATCTTGTAAACTGAAATGACATTTATGTAAGTAAAATATAAGTATAATACCATTGTCTCTTTAGACAATGATAGAACAATACAATTTAAATGATATTTGATTTCTGAAACACTTCAATTTTATTTTTTCAGGCTCACTCTTCCGAGGCACGATGAGAGGAGGAAATCAAAGATCAATTGAGTGACAAAAATTGGTCAGCAGTGTGCACTTATTTAGGCAGGATGATATATATTGTGGTAAAGAATTAAATCAGATTATTGAGACCTGAAGCTATCCCCAAACTAAGTTTCAGAAAACCCTATTTAGCGTAAATCCAAACAATTCAGAGGAGTTTCAGGTTAGTTGGGTTAAGAGAAAAATGAAAAGCGAGTAGAGAACATATATATAAACATTTTGAGTAGGTTATTTATTCATTTTGGGAAAAAAATTTTTCATCTTATGGAAATAAATTACTTATAGTTGGCTAGCACACCTAGTTATTTTGTATTGATTATCATTTTTAAAACCCATGTATTCATTTCAGGAGTTCGGAGATTTTGTTATCCACATCAGCAAACAGCAGGAATAAAAACATTGGGACAATTGAAAATCAGAATTAAAGGAATATCAGTTTGGTTCAATTTCACTAAGATGAAGGAAACCTACTTTCAGAAAAATCTTACCAAAACAAGAAAAAATATTGTCACTAGGTACTTTTGTAATATGACCAATGGATGAAATTTCTTCTTCAGAAGAGGGTGAGATATTAATTGAATTGTTATGTTGGAATTTCATTACAAAAAACAGGTAATCTCTTAATCTTTCGAATATAAACTTGTTTTTCAAAAATATTTCCATTTAATGTCACTCTGAAATTCAAAAATATCTTGCACTCACATTTGATGTTCTTTTATTTTTGTGACTATAGATATCAAAAAGTTATTTATGCAACAAGTTAAAAGTAAGTGTTTATTGCACTCGATGAAGTTCTGATGAGGCTATCAGGCCGAGTTGGACAACACGTCGAGTGCAATAAACGCTTTTGCATGAGTTGCATGCTATTTTTTCTACATTCATGCAAAAATAAAAAAATGTTTTATTTAGGGTGGCACCTAAGTGGGGGAAAATAAAAGCGAAATTAAATATCAAAATATTTATTAATTAATTAGCACTATCGATTTGCATTGAGAAAGATAGAAACGAATACCTATGTTAGGAAACAATTTAACTCATTTTTGATAAATTGTATTTTCTAGAAATTCCAATCCAATATACAATAAATATGATTGAAAATAATATGAAATATGCAATTGTTTAAAATGTAATACAATATCACGGAAAATGGACTTAAAATGGCGTCGATTTGAACGATTATGTTTGTCATGATCACCAAACGCTGTAGTAGGAATACAGATGAGTGCAATAAACATTTTATCATAGAGGAACAAATAAAATCATGTATCATTGTATACTAGATGGATTGTGTTTCAAGTTGTTTCCATTCCAATGTTGAAAAGTTTCTTTGATGCAACCTGTGCATTTTTTTTATTAGCATGTTCACAATACCAGGGAGAAAACATGGCAATATTTCAATCCTTTGTGTGAAATTTTTATATCTATGAAATCCTAACTTATCTTCAGTCTGAATGTCAATAGTTGGTGACCATTCCAGCCCCACTCATATAGATTGCAGCATTTGTAAACTATTAATACAGGAATTTCAATACTTTTGAGAAATGATTTTCATTATCCATTCCTAAAATGTCTATTTCAACATATTTTCTCAAGAAAAAAAGGCACATTAGGAAAGAAATGACAGCCTATAAAAATTTGGAAAGTTGAATCTTGTTGAGTGGACTTTTTTTACATTGAATACATTGAGAGTTGATATATATTGAATGCATCTGCAGTTGTAAGTAATGGAAAGTTCATTCTACATTCCATACAATTGATCTACTGTTGAAAAGCTATTTAGTGACAAACAAGATTTTTGTAAAGTGTGGTATAAAGTTGCAGGCTCTTTTTTGAGTTCTGCTATCATTTAGCTGTCCCTCAATGTTCATATATCAATCTGATGAAATCGAATTCAATAATAAATATGCTTGAAACATTTTGAAATACCATAACTTCATGATAGAAAAGTGGAATGAGATTTCAAATATAATGGATTTTGACAATTTTTTTTAATGTTCTTTAATTTTTAGGAGAAAATACTGTGCACAGGGAAACTAAACTTCAAAAAGTCAACACTGCAAATTTAGTATTTCTGCTAGATCCTTCCTGTAGATAAGGAAACCTGATGCGAAACAGAAAGGGTCACACATCATTCGCAGCCTACAAGCACATTAGAATTATATGAGGTAAAAATTTATTTCTGTATACTTATGGATGATAATTCATAATTGTGGAGGTTCTGCCTGGAATTTACAAATTATTGGAGTTGTATTTTTTAAAATTGGATCCAAAAACTGCCTTTAGTATGCCTTATTTAATGCATCTATTTCTTGTGACAGATAACTTTGCATCACTGTGAAACAAAGTATCCACTTGAAGATAGCAATAGTGAAGGTTTCTAACGAGCAATGAAAAAGTCAATAAGAGATATCAAAAAGATTCATACCTGTTGGACCTTGTGAATGTATGTAACATATAAAAGAAAAGGAGATACTGGGTACATCGTTCGTGGTTAGATAAAGGAAAACTAGTGGTTTGTTCAACGTTATGCGGAAGCTCAACATGAACCCTGAATGTTTTCAAAGTCATACAGTTGCACTTCTTTGTAGAACTCTATTTCAAATTTAATAGCAAAATATTCAAATTAATTTAGCACTATCGATTTGCATTGAGAAAGTTAGGAACGAATGCCAATGTTAGGAACAATTTAACTCATTTTTGATAAATTGTATTTTCTAGTAATTCCAATCCAGTATGCAAAAAAATGGCCTAGGACATGGAACACCCACCGCCCAATAAAAAGGTGTTATGTGTCGGGATAAAGGAAACTTTATCTTTCCCAGGGTGTGAAGGATCTAAGCCTTCCACCCAAGACCGTTGGGTGCCTACTCGTGGCGGAGCTGTCTCTTACAAAAACCCGATGATCTGAGGGGAAAACCTCGATAAAAAGAACCCCCTTAGAGACATACACCTGGTATGTAGGGATGGACCCTGGGGGTTCTCTGGCAGGCCTTACCTTTTCAACTAGACTTGGGTAAGTCCTTCTCCTTTCAACTTTTCTGTCGGTTTTCTTGACCAACTCTTTTTCCACCCTGATGCTATTAGGGGCATCGAGGGCAAAAGGGGTCTCCACTTTTCACTACAAAAGACACAGGGAGGCGGCTGTGGGCTTCTCATCTTCAGTCACGTCCACCTCGGCGCCCATCCTGGGACACGGAGGCTGGATGGATTACCGCGTCCCCCCAATCCCAAGGTGAGCTCCATCGCGCCGAGGGATGCATGGCCAGGGTGATTAAGTGTGTTACATGCCCGCCGGAACGGCAACCCGGCGGGATGACGCCACCTGCATGCCGGGGGTCTGAGGGCGGACTGAATTTCCCCTGCTACTCGTGGGAACAACATGAACAAAAAAAAATGAAAAAACAAAAAAAAGACTGGGGGCCCAACCAGATACAAGGGGCGCCTACAGAAGGAAACAAGAATAGAAGGAATTCCCAAACGGTTCGAGTACCGGACAAAAAGTGAATGAACGGCGGGAAAAAAGGCACTGACAGATAAAGGACTAGGGGGAACCAGGACCCCGGGGGGGTGGAAAGAAATTGGAACAACATCTCCCCCAAAGAACGTAGCTGTCTGGATGGGGGAAGGGGGAAGGGGAGCCCGGAAAAAAAAAAGGGGGAAAAGGGAATAGTATCGGTGAGGAACGAGGGGCGAAAAAAAGGGGATGGCACCCAGATAAAAAAAGAAAAACCAAGCATGTGGACTTTTATTGGGAAAATGAAAATGAGAACCAGGGACAACCCCAAAATTGGGAGACGGCATTGGTGACCTGGTGGACATGTTGGAAACATGACAAGCCAGCTCATGACCAGCGATATCAAAAAACACTTATATTTTTGGGAAAACAAACCCAGGTTGGGTACAGCTGGGGAAATCGGCGGCTCCCCAGAGGCAGGAAACCAAAAAAGTGCCGCCTCCTGCACGTGCACGGTTTAGTTTCGGGGCCCCAATTCACCGGAAGATCTGCGAGACTTTTTTAAGATTACGAGGGTTTTGCAAGGGGTTTTAGGCTGCAGTGGGACAAGTCGGGTCTTCATACGGGGGGTCATCGTGGGAAACCCTCCCCAACAGGACGACCCCCGGTGGTGAAGGTGGTCATGGTAGAACCGGACGACCCAGGAATGGATAATAGCATCCAAAAAACTGATAGAGACAATTTTCCCCTGGCTCTGAAGATGGGGGTTTTTTGGGTAATTAAAACAGACAAAAAGGGTCAGAGGAACCGGCAACTGTCCCCAGAACGAAGGTAATCGGATAGCGCAAAACGGGCCCCCCCAGGACTGTTACCTTTTTTGGGAACAAACCCAGGGGAAACTGGCGACGCAAGTTTTGGTTTTTCATCCCAAGGGGTTGAAAGGGCCGATATGCCCCCGCAAGATGGTAGAGTCCCGTCTTCCAGGGGAAAAAAGGGGGGTGGCATCTCACACGCCCCTCCAAGGCCCGAGAGGAGACCTACGGGGTTATAGTAACCCGGGCAGAGGGAAAGGGGTGTCATATAGTGACGATTGAGAAGCTCAAAAAAACAGTCGGTAGCACCGACTACGTAAAAACGATTGGGGAATAAGGAGCAAAAGGACGGTAACCTGCCCTCAACCTGGATAAAACCCCAAAGCACGGGTGCGATAAAAAAGGGCTCGGGGGAGACAGGGATCCCAAAAAACAAGGAGGCTGGGGAAGACCCCCTCTGAATAAAATTTCTCGGGGGAGTCGGGGGACGTTACGGGGAGGATGATATCATCGGTGCTATCAGATCAAGGGGTTGGGATATGGAACAAAAACTGGAAGCTCACCCCATAAGACCACTCGGCAACCCCAAAACCCCAGCGGGTTCGTTTAACCCCCCCGAGGGGGGAAAAACAAGGGGACTTGATGAAATATGAATTTCCCGGGTAGGTCTTGTTCGATGCCAAATTGGGAAAACGGGGGAACGGCCCCAAATGTTCCCCAAAGGGGCTGGGGTTATGCACACATAAAAAAAGGGGGCCGGAAGGGGGCCCGGGCAGGACGAAAAGCTCTATAGATGCGGGCAAGAAGATCACCCCCGCCAACTGCAGGGAAGAGAGGGCCCCCTCTGCCGGGGAAAAAGGGAAGAAATGGGCCCAAAAAAATGCCCAAAATTTAAAAGGCACTAGGAAAAGCCAGGCGGAAAAAACATGGCGGGGGGGAAAAACCGGAACCATGGGGAAAGATGGCTTTTCCGACAGGGGGAACCAAACTCTCTAAACACAAAAGGGCAGTACACTGCATGGGATACCCCGGGCCCAGTTTCATCCAGGAACCTGCCTATCCATAAGGGGGCAATACCAGATGGTTTTTTGGAGGGGAAAAAGCCCCGGTGCAGAAACAGAACGTGCAGGTCACCCCCCCCTTTCAGCAAAACACAGCTTCCCCCGGGGTTTTATGGCTTTCTATTTCAATTCTACTCCCCCAAAATCCCCTCAAAATAAATTCCCCACCCCAAAATATCGAGGGGGCGGGCCCCAGGGGGGGGGGGCGGGAAAAAAGGGGGGGGTGATAAATTTTTGGGGGGTTTTTAAAAACAAAACCCCCTTTTGGAAAGGCAAAAATCCCCCGGACGCGGGGCGGTGGGGGACTGGATAAAACCCCCAACAAATAGGGTTAATTTTTTGCGGGGAAACCCCCCCTTTTAAAGGCGGCCCAATCGTCAATCATAAAAAACCCCCAATTTTAAAAAAGGTTCTAAAAAAGGGTTTGACGGGGAGGTCCCAAAAAAGGAAATGTCCCACAAAAAATAAAACCCTTTCCCGGGGGGCCCCCCCCAGGTCAAAGGACGGGAAACCCCGGGGCAGAATGATAGACCCCAAAGGGGTACCCCCAACTGCTTGAACATAACATTCCCTGACACCGGGGGGTCACAGAGGTAAGGGGGAAAAACAAAAAAAGTAGCACGGGGCGGCCCAAAAAGGGGGGGGCGAAAAACCCCCCTATGGTGGAATGATCCCCGGAAGGGGGGGCGGGCAATCCTGTACAAACCTGGGGGGCTCCCGGGAAAGCCGGGGGACAAATCCCCCAAAAGCCCAAAGGGTTTACGAACGGGAAAAAAGGGGGCTAAAAAAGGGGAAAACGAAAAGGGGTGAAAAAAAAATTTGGGGGAAAAAAGGGGGGGGGGAAAATTTCGACGGAAAATGGGGGGAAAACCTTTTTTGGGGGGGGGTATGGATCCGACCCCGGGACCTAAAAAGGGGTTCAGGTCCCCTTTTGGAATGGATAAAACACGCGGGGGAAAAAATACTTTAACTTTTCCCCCGGGGGGGGAAAGGGGTTTTTCCCAAAAAAGGGGCCTGACAGGGGGAAAACCCCCCCCCCCCTTTTTACTGGGAAAGAGCTAAAGAGGCGGGGGAAAGGGGGAAAAAGGGGGAGGAGACCCCCGGCCCCCCGGGGGGGGGTCCCCCGGGGGCGGGGAAGTACGCCATAGGGCTTTTCCGGGCCAAAAACCCAATGGAATGGATTACTCAAAAGGGGGGTTTTTCCCGGCAGCGGGAAAAAAAAGGGGGGAAGGCTATCCTGTTTTCCAAAAAGGGGGTTCCCAAAAATAATGGGAAACACAGCCCAAATTTTTGTCTTCTGGCCCCTTCCCTTGGGAAAATATAGGGAAATACCCAGAAGGGCCGGCTGGAAGGGGGTTTGGAAAAAAAGAGGGGCATACCCAGCACCCATTTGGGGGTTCATTCCCAAAAAAATAAAATTTTTGGAGCCATCAAGAAAAGTGCTGGGGGGGTGAACAGTGACCCCCAAAGGTATGGGGGGGGGTATTTTAATTTTTCCCCCAAAAAAGGCGGGGCCCCTTTTTTAAACACAAATTGGGCCCCAAAAAACCCCCACGCATTCCCAAGGGGTTCCCCATCAGGGCGAAGCTGACCTGGGGAAAAAAGGGGGGTCCCCCCGCGGGGGTTTCCCCCCGGGGGTTTGTACTCGGTCCCACTTTGGGGGGAACTGTTAACAATGGCACCCTAACCTGGACCCCCCAAAAGGGGAAATTTTCAACCTCCGTACGGCAATTTTACCCAAAAGTACAGGCCCCAAACCCAAAACCCAGCAAAAAAATTTTGGGCAAAAACCCCCAAAAAACCGGGGCAATTTAAAGGGGGGGGGGAAAAGGGGGAAAAAAGCCGGGGGGAAATTTCCCCAATTTTCCGGGGGGGGGAAAACTAAATTTTAAATAAACACTCAGGAGACCTGAAAAAAGGGGCGAATAGGCGGGGGACACCCCCCAACGGGGGCCTTTCAAACAAAAAAGGGGGCCCCCCCAAAAAAAAGGGGGAAAAAGGGGAGGGGGGAGCCCGCCCCCCCTATACCAGCTCCCCGGGGGCCCCCCTTCCCAAAAGGGGGAAAAAACATACGGGGGAAATTTTTAATATCAACCAGGGGGAAAAATTTTTCTATCCCCTTTCCCTTTGGGGCTGTTAAAACCTGACCCCTGTCGCCCCTTAACCAATACCCCAAAAAACCCCCTTGATAGAAAAAGGGACGTCGGGAATTCCATTTAATCAACTAAAAAAAGGGGGAAAAAAGAAAGGGAAAGGGGAAAAAGGACCATTGAACAATGGCAAACGCGATGGGATGAAAATACTACACTGCTCAATGGCCCCCGAAAACTCTTTTTGGGCCGGGCGTGGTTTTAAAATTTAACCCATGGGGGAAAAAATTCCCTTTTTAAACCCCCGGCCCCCAAAACGGGAGGGTTTTAAAAAAAAAACACCTAAAAGGGGGGGAAAACCCGGAGGGTTTTTTTTTTTTTGGGGTTTTAATGGGATGACCCAAATCCCCCAATATTTGGATGCAAAAAAATGGGAACAAAAAGGGGCACAACGCGGAAAAAAAGGCCGGGGGGTAACAATTGTCCTGAGAACATGACCCGGACTCATGATCACTGATGAAAGGAGGCGGGGGCTAAAATTTTTCTAAGACAGGTGATGGAGGTAAAAAAAGGGGGGAAAAGGGGCTAAAACCCCAAAACAGGACCGATTCCCAAAAAGGGGAAAGAACTGTGATATTTAGTCCCGTTTATACCTATGTTTGTGATATTTTGTTGGGTTTTTTTTTTTATTTAAAATTTTTGTTTCGTACGTGACGGTTTTGGGGGAAAAAAAATTCAAAAGGGGAAAAGAAAAAGCAGCTCATGGGCCCCCTATCCCGACGCTTTTCCGACAAGATGGGCCCAAGCATAGGAGGGGGGGGGTTTTGTAAGGGGTTTTTCCCCCCCACACTAAAAACCTTTTTAATGAAACCCCAAAAAGGGCCCCCCTGCCCGGTTTCCCCCCCCTTTAAAAACCCAAAAAAAATATCAATAAAAAGATTGAAAATAATATGAAATAAAACAATTTTTTAAAATGTAATACAAAAAACACAGAAAATGGACTAAAAAAAAACGTCGATTTGAACGTTTTTTTTGTCATTATCACAAAAAAATTTTTGTAGAATGACAGATAAATGCAATAAACATTTTATTGCACTAATGAAAAAAAAAAAGTTTTTTCCCCCCTATAGTTCAATAAAAATTTTTGGGGTTTTCATGAACGTAGAAAAAAAATAATTCCCCTAAAAAAAAGTAGAAAAAAAAAAAATTCCCGTTTCATATATTTTTTTAGGATAACCATGTTCTCATTGGATTCTTATTTCTACAGATATAAAAACCCTTTTCCCCACAGGGTGGCCTGATATTTATACTCCCCATAATATAATTTAAAACAAATAATATTAAACTCAAAAAAATTTAAAATTGAATTTTTAAATGTTTAAAATTAGTATTCAAATAAGTGATTCATGGGAAAAATTTTTTATTTAATATTGATTTATATTTTTTGAAAGGGAAAGAATGAAAAACAACTTTTTTAATTAAAATTTATCGAAACTTTACTAGGTACATTTGTGTTTTTTATTTCACTTGAAAACCCCCGGGAAATTTAAATTTTTCTTGAAAAATTTTC
>JAFIRS010009018.1:0-12836 GCA_018342105.1 Gonioctena quinquepunctata | reverse complement strand
TTTTAGCCCAAAATAAAATCTGTAGGTTACCTAGATGGTGAGCGATAGAGGGTTTTAAATTTAAAAAATATTTTATTTTTGAAATTTTATTTTGATATGAAAATGTTTCCAATGTCAATAGTTGTGCTTTTAACATTCAATTCATTTTAATATATACGATCACACCATCATTCTTATTCAACCGTCCATAATTATAAATAGCTTTATATCCTTCCAAATTGAAGAGACTAATATCATCAATTTGAAAAGTTTCTGTTAGTACGATACAGTCAAAACTACAGTCCAGTTGATCTAACATAATTTTAAATTCATCGAGATGAGCATTGAGGCTGCATATATTTTGGTGTATTATACTGACATTCTTATTATTATCTTTGAAATACCTATTTACTTCCTTTACTTTATAGCATTCAATGGTATCATAAGGTTCATAATTGATGTCACGTATGTATTGATCCATAAATATAAAAAAGATAGAATAAGTAGAAAACAAGATATAAGATGGATATTAAATAGAAATGAAAGGAAATGAAATAAGGGAGAAATCTGGGATCTGCTTCCGTAACGAGTTCTTGACTTTATTTCATCCGCTCTTGGTTGTTGTTTGGGATCTTTGTTATTTAGAAAAGGGAGTTGGGTTTCAGTTGGATTTACAGCAGGATTTTCTTTCCTTTCGATTGTTTCTTTTGGTGTATCAGTATTTTCTTCTTCTGTGAATTTCTTTATTGTTGGTGTTGGCGGTGCACTCCGGGTGGGTTCTTCGCCCCTTGCTTCCAGATCACTAGCTTTATAGGATTTATTATCGACGTACAGTTTATTGCCTCTGATGTATGATCTTAAATTGGGATTTTCTCTGGCCTTCCTTAGATATTTTCTTTGGACAAAAATTTTCCTCTCGTTGAGTTTCTGTTAGATCACTGGAAATGCTTATGTTTGTTTCTCTCAGTTGTTTGCACTTTTTGAGAATTTCGACTTTTTTTAAATATGAGACAAATTCTATTTTTATTGGTTTATTATTGGACTGGCTTATTTGATAAAAATTATTTATATCCTTCGTATCAATGTCTATTTTTAGCAAATTTTTGAAGGTACTTTCAATATCATCCAGGAAAATTTGATCGTAATTCAGTCCAAAGATTAATAAGTTACTTTTTTTGCTTCCTCTGTCTAGATTTTAGTTTTCAGATATTCGTTTTCTTACTCAAGATGTGTTACTCTTCGGCTAACCTCCTCTAATTTCATTAGGAGTCTGGTTTCACTAGCTTCAATCGAATTTTTAATTTCCTTTCTGTTTGTTGAAATATCTTGTTTTAGAATTTCAATTGCTTTCGGAAGACTTTGTCCGTCTTTATCATTTTTGGTACTCATTCTCAACAACTATGATTTCCTTATGAGACACCTAGTCTCAAGGAGTTGGTTCCTTGAAGATTATGCCAAGTTTGAGGTCGGATTTGGTAGCCAAAAGAAGGTTTTTCATGACTGTATTCCTTTTTGTGGAGCCCTGATAACTTAGAGGTAATCTTTCATGCATTATTAGTAGTCCTCGAAGTACTCGCTTGTATCAGCCGCTGCAGGACTCACCATAGAATCTTCGATGGATATCAAACCTTCGTATCGATGACTCGCTGTCACTATCTACGTCTATTTTTGTATATGTATGTCAGCCTTAAAGGCTGGAAGTAATTGTTCAGTTCATACTTTTCTCACAACCGATTTTTGGTTTTTTAACATTTTCAACGCAATTATGTATTTTGTGGTATTCAAACACCTAAGAAACTTTATTCAGAATAAAAAGACACAAAAGCAAAGTTTTAAATATGAAATAATATCAAGATGAAAATATTGATTGAGGCCCGGGACTCGAAGTGATGGCGCATTTGCTGTTTCAGTTGGAGGAAAACCCGGAAAAACCCACAACACCATCAGAAATCAGATCATCAACTTTCTCATAGAAAAGGACACATGCTCTCTGGGAGCTGAGAGAATCAATCTTGGAAAATACACGGCAGTCGTCGAAGAGGTGCCAACAATTAGAATAAGGGTGTTTGCAATATGCAGTATAGTGTCCATTGGAAATGCTGCCGCTATGAGTAGATATGGCGTAGATATTATAAAGAGTATTCATTCCATCCTGAGCAGAATATTGGTCCAAATTCAAATTTTGTATGGAAAAATTAATCACATTGTCCAATTTACTGCCATCAGTCGAAGAAACACGTTTTAAATGTATAACTAAAATTTTTGGAAATGTTTGAATACGAATCATCTTTTTGAATTCCCTTTTCATTTCACAAGTTGAACAGTATGGGCTCGCATCGTTAGTAGAAGTCTCCTCTTCTGTCAACAGTTCAATACATTGTGTTAAATTCACGACTTCGTTTGGCAAGTCTGGAATAGGAATTGAAAGTACCCAGAAAGGTTCAAAAGTAACGGAGCAGTAATTACAAAAAGTATATCTCAATATAGACCGGCAAATGTATCCACAATTTTGGAATTATGAGTAGACAGATGTGGTATTCTATGCGTGGTAGCCAAGATGATTAAATATTCAGATTATTCAGAATAAACTCATGATCAAAATGTATTACAAATTAGATAGGGCAGTATATTCCACCATATTACTCATACTCTGCTGTAACCCGGTAGTGGTTCTACGAGCGGAGAGAGCTCACATAGGTTACGTTACTTCCACAAACTTGATACATAGTTTTAAGTTGATGTACATATTTATTTGGTGTTGGTTAATTTTTTGCAATGAACGGTATTAAATTTTAATCTGTGTTTCTCTACTAATTCACTTACAATCTCTCAGACTACCAATACATCAGCATTGGAATGAACCTATTTTCTTGGTTACATAAGGTGAGCTCAGTATTTTTTTATATATCCAAGTGGCGGTCAACAAATTATCATATGTCTGGGTTGAAGTATCTCAGCTACTCAGTTATTTTCCCAACTCAACGACCTATGAAAGCACCGTGCACATGTTTCCTGTTTGCCCTAGAGAAAAACAAAGGCTATATGATTATATATTTTCCGAGCTTTATCAACTGATACAGGAGCATAAAAGCTAGAGCATAAAAAGGTTATCTATATTGTGGATACATTGTTGAATGCTTTCTCAAGGTCGTAGTAACCTGTTTGTGTCATCTAATGCCAAGCTTGTTGCCTATTCTGATATATTGGCGTATTTTGAGAAAATGTGTTTGTAAATTGTCTCCTCTTATTGTTGAACATGTGCCTAACCATTTTTCGATAAAAACGATCCACTGTTACCTTTACGGGCATGGATATTTTGTGCCGATGAACTCCTCAGGAAACATACTTTTTTTTTGTTTAAAGTTGCACGAATATCCGTTATATTATACCACAGTAGAAATACTATATAATAGTTTGAGTATGGATAAAAGTATCGCTTCCAACAGAGAAAAACATTTTATTTGAATTTTATCCATTCACTCCTTTCCATGTCTGCAATGTATGTTAACGAAACTGAATTTTGCATGTTCTAGTATTCCTCCCGTCTCCATCTATATAAATGAGATATGAACGACAGAAGAAACTAACGTTCGTTACATTCCGAGTGCTTCCAACATCGAACTGATTCACACATTGTTGGGTTAACAAGTGGATATTTTACCCCACATAACCTTATGAGTACCATTCCAATTAAATTTCATGAATTCTCAGCTACAGTTAAGTGGATTTTCATCATACTTCATTTTCCAATTTTTCTTTATCTCTCAGGGTCTCTCCCGACTATGCTCAAGTATTCTTCGAGTGTTTCATAATTTTCTTTCATGTTGATTCACGTTGAATTGGATTCAGAAATATACGACTTCCAATTATAAAGCTAATTTTTTGAAAATCATATCTTCATAATCTCTGGCGACCAAAGAAAAAAAAACTGTCAATCAGAATTTCTATTTCCAGTTTCTACGGATTGTATTTTCTAATAGAATATACATTTCTTCAATTATCCAGTAGAACTCATAACAGATGAGGCGCTTTATTAGCCTGGAAGCCAGCCCCAACACTTCCTTCATCAGTGATGCATCTTTCAAATCCATTAGAGAAACCTTCAATGTGTGAACTTATCTTGGAATCGATTAATGGGTGTTATGGAAGTCGATAATGAAAAAAAAGTTTATTCATTATTCTACCGGGAAATAGTTTCGCAATTATTTTCTTTTCTCATATTTATAAATCCCGATGATGCTAATATCACGAGTACGCGGGATTTTCGAAATAAACCAGTTGTGAAATTCATGTTGCTTCTTAATTCTGTGATAGTTTTCATTTCCCTATCCATTTCGTGCTGATGATTTGAACGGAGTACTTTTTTCTACGGCACCCGAAACCCTTTTTGCCAAATAGGTGAGCACCGCAGTGTATTGGACAAGTATATATCATTATATGTTCATTTGGAGATTTCAACAATATCTTATTTTCCATTGAAAGAGGGATATCCCTAGCTATTGATGAATATGCGTTTTCTAGTGCTGTGGTTGCTTTCATATGTTTCTCAAATTTCATGTGTTTGTCCAGATGTACTCCCAGATTTCAGTGAGTGGGTGTGGTTGACCTTAAACATATCACTTTTTAAAGATCTGTGTCTTTTTGAGGCGAGGTTTTTGGTAAAATTTAATTCTTTATTTTTTCCGGATTTATATCTTTCGTATTATCTCTGAAGTATGGTAATCATTATTTGGTACAGATTTTTCTGTAGTTGTTTTCTGTCGACATTGCACGAGAACGAATGTGCATATATTGGAATATTGTCTCCATATATTGTAGTCTTCGACTTTTGAAAAGTTGGAAAATTTGAGAGTTCAGGGAATAGAAGTGGGGCAACAAATACGCCTCCTGTGAAACATTCGCTTCCATTTTAGTCTCAATAACTAAGCTCCTAAACTAATGTAAATAATTAATTCTGAATCGGCGTCAAACAAACAAGCAATCAATTAGGTAAAGCGTAAAATGATGGGAGCGGGGTGCGCGGCGGTGGCGCGACCCTTCGCCAGAAATTATCGAGCGTTTTCGAAGTCAATATCAGCAAGACAGCTACCCAAATGCGCTCACACGTGAGGGCACACGTCGTTGCGGGTGGTCTTGCAGAGAGCGCATTTCTGGAATGTTATTGTTTATCGCTGGGGATTTCACTGTGGTAAGCACACTATATCAATTATTTTAAATATAGCCATATGTAATACCCTTAATTGAAGAATGCCATTAAATAAATCAATTTTCGTTCGAAATCAAAGGCGGCCACATTTATAGTAAAATAATGTAACTACTCATAAAGTCGACACTTCTCCTATCACTCGCTGTCGGCACGTCAAACGAATTTCCAACCATATTTTCAGACAATCATAAATAATAGTGCGTCCCGACAGATGAATGACCCGCGGTCTTTTGGAAGCGATAAAAGGCGCGACTATGTAATTAACGATTCTCCTACAGCGGGGAAAAAACATAAACTCGTAAAGATCGCCTCTCAAAGAGACCGCTGTCACGTTAATGATCCATTAATTCAACATATCATGGCGGCGTGTCAACTAAAAGGGGTACTCGCCGACACATAAATAATATTTTATTGTTTTCTGGCGGTATCGTTTGAATACCGAACGCTATATATATAAGATTTTCCCTAATCGAACAATTCATTTCAGAATCCAAGCGTCGATCGAGAGTCAGTACAGAGCAAGTTCTGCTTCATTATGAAGCAAATAAAAGTAAAGTTTAATTTCAATTAGAGAAGATGCAGACTCATCTTCCTACGCGAAATAAGCGTAGACTCCGTACAGTTTATCTGAAGTAGCAAATTAAACAACGATATGCAGCATCATAGTGAAAGTGTAACGCATCAGAAACAATCTCAGTAATAACTAAATGAATGGAATTAATATTTATCAAGAAGCTAAATAATCATAGTACATCAAGTGAACGCGTAATATAATTCGGTAATAAAACGGAATAATTAAGTCTCAATTGAAATATTGTGTATTACTTCAGTGAGGGTAAGAAATCAAACTGTTTATTTGGCGAGGTATATATGTATAATGTAATAAGAAAATATTTCATTATTGATGTCATAGTAAAAAAAAATATTGATTTGATAAAAGTAAAAATATTATCAGTTGTTAAAATAACTGAAGAACAGTTATTTTAATTGTCATCCTATATTTGCTTCTCATTTTGAGTATTGTTTATTCAATTTCATTTTGACTTTCTATACATTTCCTCAGTAAATTATACCAGGTGTATCAATAGTTTTTTTTATATTTTAAAAAATACATATATATTATTACAAGTCCTAATTGTATTATTATTTCGAAACGAACTGAGATTGGTCACTGTACTGTCAAATTAAGTCCCCCGCTTCATTACATACTGTGTGAGCCAATATCTCAAGCCGCTCTGGGATGTTGTTCCGTTATTGGTCAATAGACTGATAACGCTCAGTATGGTTATAACAAAAGGTGGACAGGTGTGTGGTTTTTATATATGACACACCCTGTACGTCTTATATCAATGGTGTCAGGTGTCGAGGGTGGATTTACAGGAAAATAACGTTTATATGTTGATTTTCGCGAAAGATGTCAAACTCAAATTTACTCGATGCAAATAAGAATGAAAATATAGTAAAAAATGTTTTTCTCGTTAAAATATTATGAGAATTTGTGTATACAAAAGTGTGTATATATTGCAGTTTGCACTAAAGTTGTCATATTGAAAATTCATCTGGAAAAATATAATTGCAAATATAGAATGATTTTTTAATATTGTTGTGGAATGCTGAAAGGAATGACATTGTAGAAATATTTAGCAAAGATAAACCTTTGGTAACGAATGAAGTCAGAAAAGTATTGAAAAATTGGAAAAAAATTTATAAGAAAAGCATTTAGGGTAAAATATCAGTACAGAGAGTTTGACGAGTGGAAAATCGAAACATATATAGCGTTTATACAAGGCTGATCTCAGGAAGTATTCGGAAAGGAAAGTGAAAAAAATTTATTCAATGGGGATTTTTATCAAAATTATTAAATCATGGAAACTCCGAAACTCCGACTGGTAGGATTAACTATGAACCAACCATTACTGTCAGTGTGGATAATTTACCTTCTTTTAATGGTACTTCAGATTTCAAAGATTTTATCCGTGAAATTGAGTATTTGGCAGCTGTAGCAAGATGAACAGACAGTCAGATAAGTTCCATAGTTAGATTAAAATTGACAGGAATCGCCAGATTATTTATAGATACAGATGATAAATTAAAAAATAAAATGAATTGGCCTGGATTTAAAAAGGAATTATTGCAGCGGTTTAGCAGATTGAAATTACCTGGAGAAGAAGAAAAAGAATTTTTGAATTGTTATCAGGAAAATAGTGAATCAGTTAGAAATGTTTCCATAAGATTGAGAGCATCCGCAGCGAAATTACGAAAATTTACAGGAATTAATAGGGTTGATGATGTATTGAAGCAAAAATTTGATCAAGATACTCTTGTGCAATTTTTTTTGGGATTGCTAGATCCCGTGAGGAAAGAAGTTTTATCTGCCAGTCCTGTCAGTTTAAAAGAAGCCATCAAATTAGCAGAGAAGGAAGAATCAATTGATAGTGTCTCAGCTCAGCTCAGCTCGAACTAATATGAATTTTAGAAATTTCAATACGAATAAAATAGTGTGTACACATTGCAATCGGAAGGGTCATGAACAAGCAAATTGTAATAAGACAAATTGTGTATGCTACCATTGCGATGAATTTGGTCATATAGATAGATGTCCAAATAGAAATAGCTTTCAAAATGATATATTGAGTGAATCAGGACCATGGTTTTCCGACTATGCTAAGGGAAACAGATTTAGAAAATTTGGAACAATAAAGAAACCAAGAAAAAGGTTTTCTAATTATTCAACGGAAAATAGGTTTCGAACTCAGGGAAGAATGAACGAACAAGGACGTAGATTCATCAATCAATCAAATAGAAACCGATATCAGAATTTTGGGGTAGTAATTGACAGAAGACAAACAGAAAATAGTTATACGAATGGAAACAGTCCAAGAAAGTATGGAAAAATGTCCGGATATAACAGGAATTTAAATGGAAAGAAGCAAGAAAAGAAGGTACTAACGGTACTACGGTGAAGGTGAGGAACAGAATGACGGTATTAATTTGGATAAAGGACATAATAATTGCCTAAAAAGTTTGGATGAAATGGGAAAAAGGTTTGAAGACATGACCAAAATGATAAAACATTGGATGGAATTAACTTTTGACGAAAAGCTAAATTTCTCGAGGGAGTGCACGCCCAAAACGAATTGCCGAGTAATCAAAAATGGATTTTCACGCCATTAAATGAGCCCTGCAAGCTCAAATCAAATGGAAATGTCTGAAAATAGTGAAGTGTTTGAGACACTAGGTTTCGAAGAAGCCGATTCAAAGGAAAAGTATGGAAAATCGTCTAGGGAGGTAGATAACACAGGTAATCGATTGAATAAGCCAAATATGATTGATGATTTGACAGTGACATCATTCATTAAAGTAGATGAAGATAGAAAATTGGCAAAGGTGGAAATTTAAAAAGCCATGAAAAGAAGCAAGGGTATGAAAAAAACCGGAACACCATGTACAATAGGAAGGATTGTCAAGCGAGACAGCCGAAAAAGTTCAAAAGACAGTCGTAGTGAAAGATACAGCTCATTCAAGAATGACACTTTTTCAACCAGAACAATGGAAGGAACCAATGATCTGAGAACGACCATCATGAATAGTACGCCACTCGAAAGTGACAGTCTAAAAGTAGAAATTTATTCGTCAAAGAACGAACATTTTTTGCCTGAAGAAACAGAGAGATGTAACGGAACAATGCCCATGCAGTACCACAGCGGGAATGGAGGAAATTATGTTTGGGAAATGGAAAAAGATATACGGATCGATATGGAAGTTTTTGAGAATGAAAATATTCAAGAAGGTAGCAAACCATATACAGGAAGTATCAGAATTGCAGAAGCTAACGCATCAAGGAATTTAGGGAAGATGGTCGATGTAGAACATAGGAAATCGTGGAAAGACAGTCTGAAAGGTAGATATGAATCACCCAAGGGAGATATTCTACCCACCAGAAAGTTGGAAACTGCCAAGAACCTCGGAATTATAGTCGCCAAAGAAAGTACTTTCGCAGTAGACGAAAATCAAAAGTCTGAATTTTATTTGCCCAAGGACAAAAAATTGCCGGCCAGATTATTGAATATATGCATAGTTGAAGCGAGGAGTAAAGTGAATTCAGAAAAAATTCAAAATTAAAGAAAATAGCCAATAATGGATTTTTAACATCGAAAAAACGTATTATGGTACAAAAATTGAAATAAAATACCGAAGAAAAAAAGGAAGTAGTTAAAGATATAAAAATCATCGAAACCCTGTACGTCTTATATCATCACGTTGCATTTTTATGTTATTTTGTTTTGATCATTTCTTTAAAGTAATTTTATGATCTTCGTTGATTGTTTGTTTGGCGTCGACTCAAAATCAGTTACATATATTAGTTTAGGAGCTTAGTTATTAAGACTAAAAAGGTTAATTGTATTTTTAGCTCTTCAGAATTTTACCTCGGATTAATTTTCTGTTAATAAGTTTTTTTTTGGTGCTAAAATCTACTGATTACTATTTACCTAATTTGGAATACTCTCAAAATACTTCCACCAGTAATTGTTATATAATATAAGTGACTGGTACCAGCGCTTCGTCCGAGTTGAACTTTGTATTTTTTGTGACGACTATTACAAATTCATTCACCCACACGTATTTCTTGATTTGTAACAAAGACCTCAAATACCAATGTTCATGCCCCTTACTTCAAAACTAACGGAACCCTCGCACAAATTTACACCCCCTAGGGGTTGCATTTATAAAAACACTGGAACATGTATTTCTCCATCCCTTACAAAGACCTCAGATACCAATTTTTATGACCCTAAGTTGAGAACTAACGGAACCCCCATACAAACTTTCACCATCCATTTCACCCCTTTGGGGTTGAATTTCTGAGGACACTCAAATACATATTTCTTCAATTTGTATCAAAGACTTGAGATATTAATTTACATGACCCCACCTTGAAAACTAACGGAACTCCTATACAATCTTCCCATCCCAATTTAACCCCTCTTTCACCCCTTGAGAGGTTGAATTTCCAAACACACCAGAACACACACGTATTTTTTATTCGTAACAGAGACTCCCAAATAATTCTCATGATCATTACTTCAAAACTAACTATACAGACTTTCAACCCAATTTTCTCCTTTAGTATAGAATTTTCAAAAACCCTGAAACGCATTTTTCTTTATTTGTGAAGAAGAACCCAATTACCTACCAATTTATGTGATTTTAATTTTAAAACCAACTGTTCTTTCACTTTCACCCCCCTTCTCACCCACCTTTTCACCTCTTCAGGGATGTAATATAAAAAAAATTAGCTGTCAAAATTTTAGCTTTTAGGTCCAGCGGTTTAATCTGGGCGTTGATCGTATATAAGTCAATCAGTGAGTCAGTTAGTCAAGACATGTAATTATATATGTACATATTACCGCAAACAAGAGGTAGTTGCTGTGAACTGTTGAGGAGATCTCTCGACTGTCTTTCCTCTCCATCATCAGCTTAATTCCGGGCCTCCATGATGTTGTTATGCTACATATGTGTGTCAAGTGTCAACAAGATCGGTTCACAGGTGTGAAATCAATACACCATCCGCCCCTAGTTTTCTACCCTTAGGGGTCTGATTTTCTTTTAATGCAAATCCCCACTTCGAAGGATATTCTATACAATCAAAAAAGAATCGATGATCCACTTCTGCTGTGAACACGACGATTCAAAATCTCAAATCCAGAAAATTTATGCGTGGTAGAATCGGTTGAAAAGTAAAAATTCATTGGGTGAACTAACAATCATCCCCCATTTTCCTACTCTTACGAAAATATTTTTTTTTAAATCCAAATGAGTTATACTCTATCTACTGACAGAAGGAATTACCAAAATCGGACGTAAACGTAAAACGTTATGCGTGGTCATACATAAATAAATATACGTGTGGACTAGAACACCTTCTCCTTTTTTTGGCCTGTTAAAAATAGGACACATGAGCAAAATTTATCCCAATTTACGATAAATACAAATTATTCCTACATCAAAATCAATAAAATGAATTCAAACCGAAAATAAAGTTGAAACAATACCCTAAAAACAATAACTACATACTTTCTTTATTTATTTTTCAAAGTTATAAAATAATCCTTCCTGAAAATGGGCGAGTGGATAACTCTTATTGCGGAGGTAAAGGACGTGGTTTGATAAGTGAAGTGATAAGAATAAAAAAAAAAGTTGGTTCCATAAAGTTGAAATTTGGACGCCATCTACAGGTGAAAATACTTTACCCAACTTATTCTCTATCAATTTTTGTAGATAAACTCACTGTACAAAAAACATTCTCCAAATCACACAATAAAACTCCGAACCTTCAAAATTACCATTTATATCCTGGTTCATTATAAACAAATACATTTATAGAATTCATGTAAAAAAAATGATTTTTCTACTCTCAAAATCAGTGCAGAATACTGTTTTATCTCAGAGACTATTGTAAACGGGTACCCTAATAAATTTAAATAGCAAATATGGTTTTTTCTGTTCGAACACTTGATTAAATGTATTCAATCTTACATGTTATCGTTGTTACGAAGCCGTTCACACAGTCTCGTCTTCCTTGGCATCTCAATCGCAATATCCAATATCTGGTTAGATCCAATAGTTGATGATCCAGGCTTCCAAAACCTCCTTGGCTCTGGAGATCCTCCGATTATCTGCCTCCTATGGATCACTCAACCCTGCGAGTCTAACTTGTTTCTTGATGAGTAGTTTTCATTTAGCAACTCATATTGGTCTCATTTCTCTTTCGTATAAAGAGTTAGCTAAGGATGTTCATTGATGTTGATTGATTGATTTCATATCTGGATTGAAATCAAATTGAAATTGAAGATCTGATTGAACGAACTGTTAACGACCGGGCATCACCACCCACGTGTTCTTTCAGTGAAGTCAGTAACAGAAATGGGAGAACTTTTTAATTTGTTTTTGATTTCCTGTTGAGATTCATCTGTGTTCCAAAAACCGGTCCACAGAACTCATCCTTATCATAAAACAATATATTTCACTATTCTGTAGGGTGGTCAGATCAGACAAAAGCGTCAGTTCGGTTTTGTTATTTCTGTAACTTCGCACTAGGGTACACTATCTTACTCCATGTGCAACTAGGATATTTGACATTTCTAAATGGTTTGTTTTGAAGTATTTTTGGTAGACAGTTTTATTGTTCGAAATTGAAATATATTCAAATAATATGCAGTGGAGAATCAGAGCATCCGTCGAACTGTGGAAATAAAAGGATTAATTATGGCATTGTCATAACCTGTAACCTCATCAGATTTAAAAATGATCTATTTACTGTTATATTTCATATTACTGTGTACAGAGTATTGAAATGAACGTTTTGCGAGAAACAAATGTTATACAATACCATTCATAGATGTCGCAACTACACCTTTAATAAAACACATCACCACCGAGGAACACCCACGCTACCAGCGAACACGTCTTCTGCAATGATTTCAGAATAGAATTGATTGATAAGTAACGGTAAATAACAGGAAGATATTCTTGAATGAGTACGAGCCTCACAACCACCGTCGATACGTTGAAAAACCAAATATATTTAGTTTATTTCAATTTAATTTATTTGTTTATAATACATAGCAAGGATTGAATAACAGCATTTTCA
>JAFIRS010009017.1:0-12842 GCA_018342105.1 Gonioctena quinquepunctata | reverse complement strand
GGACAGGAATATGGGTAGTTTTCCTTTCAGTCCCCATTCATGTACTTTCCTCAGAATGTTATATCGCCAAGTGAGATCATAGGCCTTTTCAATATCAAAAGAGACTGCTATCAAATGATAATGGTGTGTGAAACTTTCTCTTATTGCGGTATCCAGGAGGACAAGCTGGTCCGTTGTAGATCTACGTTTTCTAAATCCCATTTGATAATTTGAGAGACAATTATTGGTTTCTAGAAACCATACCAATCTATAGTTGATAATTTTTTCAAAAAGTTTGCTCAAGCTGCTAGTTAGCGATATTGGGCGATAATTAGTCGGGTTTTGGGGGTCTTTTCCGGGTTTAGGTATAGGGATTATAAGAGATGTTTGCCATAATTCAGGGTAGTTACCTTCTGACCATATTTTATTGAAAAGATTGAGAATTTGTTGTTCTTCTTGTGGGGTAGATTTTTATCATATCATAATGAATTTTGTCGAGTCCAGGTGATGAGTTCCTCGTTTCCTTTAAAGCTGTAATTCAAATAGTGTGAAGTCTTCATTATAATCACTTTCCATATCTCCTGAGAAATCCAGTTCCTGTTCTAATTCTTTTTTTTGGACTTGAAATTCTAACGGGTAGTTCTCTGTACTACTCGTTTCTGCAAAGTGGCGGGCTAGTTCATCTGCAATGTTTTCTCCATTTCGGATTCCATCACCGTTGATTATAAGTACAGGTGATGGGTGTTGTGAGTTGAATTCAATAAAATATATACTCGTAACACAAATATCTATTTCTCAATCAGTACAATAATAATGATGTCAAATCTGACTTTTCTACCATGACCCCTTCTCCCAGGTAACTCATATACAGAATGATATCACTACATCTTTCCCTTTTCAAATTTTCTACCCAAACATAGTATATAATCCAGAAGGTGGCAAGGGAACTGAAACTATATATAATCCCGAAGGTAGCAAGGTTTTCTTATAGTACGACCAAAATTAGTTTTATATATACTGTCTCCCTCTTCAGCATTTGGTGTCTCACCTATTTCATTTTCTGAAATATCATTATTTACATTTACAGTCATTTCTTCATTCTCATTATTTTGATTTCCATTATCATTACAATTCAATGACTGGTGTCTCACCTATTTTGTTTTTTGTTCAAAAATCTCCTATTTCTTAGTAAATTCTACCATTTTTATTCAATTTAACAACGAACGATCGAGGCCTATTTCGATCAACTCTTATAACTGTTGCTGGTTCCCAAACTCTACCAAATTGAACCATTATATGGTCTCCAGTTTTTAAATCAGGTAAGTTTCTTACATTTCTATCATAATATGATTTTTGTCTATATTTATTGTTCACAAAATTTTATTTATATTTCTATGATAATTCCTTGGTTTCAAAACATTTTCTAACAGGTACATGACCCTTGAGATGCGACCAAATAAAAGTTGCCGAGATGGAGTATCACGACTGATTGGTGTATTTCTGTATTCTAGAAGTGTTAAATGTAAATTTTTACCGTCGAATAAAGCTTCTTAAACATGTTCTTTATAGTTTGTACATGTCTCTCAATAAAACCATTTGATTGCGAATATGTAGGCGAATTAGTTTTATGAACAACTTCCCACTCTTTAAGAAACTGCTGAAATTCAAAATTTTTGCGAATTGAGGAGCATTATCACTAAAAAAAATATCTGGTTTACCATGAATGGCAAAATAGATTTCAAGGCATCAATTACTCTTTTACTGGTTGTATCATTATCTAAACATTTAATTTCTGGGAATTTCGAGTAAGTATCACCAATAATAAAATTGTTTTCCATCGAGATAAAAAAATCAGCAGCCACAGTATGCCACGGACGGGTGGGAATATCTCTACTTAACAAAGGTTCTCTCTGATTGCTTTTTTTGGAATCTCTGACAAGAAGAACAATTTCCTACTGTGTCAGATATTTCTTTCTGCATAAATGGCCAATAAAACCATATGCGAGCTCGTAATAACGTTTCTCAGTGCCCATATGATTGTAATGTAACCTAGCTTTGATATCTTCCCTCATAGTTTTCGGAATAACCATCTGATTACCCTTGAAAATTACCCCCTTTTTTTCAACTAGTTCATCCCTCACACTCCAAAAAGGCATTGCCAATTGAGTCACCTGATTTTTATCGTGAGGCCACCCATTTTTTATATAATTCATAACTTCTATTAGTTCAATGTCTCTTTGAGTTTCTATTTTCAATACATCAAATTTTTGAGGACTAACACTATTGAATTCAATAATACCAACCTGAGCTTCTAAATCATTTTCTATGATATCAAAATTGTTCTTAAACTTCCTCCAGTTGGATCCCAAGTCCCCACACATACCCATTGACGCCGGTTGTTTCAAAAATTCCATTGCTTAAATCTTACTTCCTTTGATTATAACGTAGCTTCTTTTTACGACTGCGCCATGTTGTGAGTTGAATTCAATAAAATATATACTCGTAACACAAATATCTATTTCTCAATCAGTACAATAATAATGATGTCAAATCTGACTTTTCTACCATGACCCCTTCTCCCAGGTAACTCATATACAGAATGATATCACTACAATGGGGTTGAGACTTTTTTTCCCACTATACTCCTGATTTTTTGCCATACTTCTGTCAGTGGTGTTTCGCTATTCAATGTAGTGACATAGTTTTCCCAACATTCCTTTTTGGATTTTAATATGATGTAACGTGCTTTTGATCTGAGGCGTTTGAAGTTTATTAAATTAACAGTGTTAGGGGTCCTTTTGAATTGTGTTAAAGCTCGGTTTTTATTTTTAATGGCTTTGTAGGTCTCATCATTCCACCATGGTACCTTCAGCGTTCTTTAGCATACCACTTGATTTGGGAATGCTATGATCAGCTGCACATATAATTGAATTCGTTATTACTTCAACTGATTCATCCACTGTATGTCTCATTTCAAGTGGTTCTAGATGATTTCGGAATTTGTCCCAATCAGCTCTTTTTATTTGCCACCTCCCTGGAATGGATGGTGGTATATTCCTAGTACTGCACTGTATTTGAATTGCAGCATGATCTGTGAATAAATACTCTGAAATTACATTCCAGTTGAAATAGTGGGCAACTCCTGGGGAGCATAACGATAAGTCTAGATGGCTAAAGGTGTTGGATCTAGAATTCAAAAATGTCCCCTCTCCGGTATTCAGTAAAACGAGGTTGTATTCATCTATAACTTCTTCAACTATCCTTCCTCTTCGGTCTAGGCGTTCGATCCCCATATTGGGTTGTGGAATTGAAATCACCCAGAAAAAATGAAAGGTTGGGGTAATTGATCAATAATAGATTTCAAATTATCTATATTCCAATTGAATTCGGTAAATAGATGTTGCATATTGTTATTTTGATAGGGTGCATAATTTGTACTGCTATGACTTGTAGTCTAGATTGAATTGGAATTACTGTTGATGGTATATTTTCCTTGATAATAATAGCAACTCCGCCTCGTGCTCTCATATTTGGTACTATATCCTTTCTATATATAGTGTAACCTCTGAGAGAAAAATTCTCTTCTGCTCTGAAATGGGTTTCTTGAAGGCATATACAGAAAGGGTATATTTTTGTTAAGAGTAATTTCAGTTGGAAAAAATTATGACTACATCCATTGCAATTCCATTGAAGAATATTATTATCTACTTGATTCATTATTGTGTTTGAAGGGTTGTTATACAGATGAACCCGGTTCGGTCATAGGTTTCCTAGGTTTTCCCTTTGGCCATCCTTTTTTCTTCTTTTTTAGAGAAGATAGGGATGAATTAGACTCATTATCAGATGATATTTCTGGACTTGGGGTTCGGTCAAGGTTTTTCCTTTTTCCTTGACTATTTATTGGTTCCCCTACCTGGAGGCGGGGGACTTGCGGCTTGTTAAATGACAGCGTTGATATTTCTGTCGCTACTGCATCTCTAATTATTGAACTTAAATTGGGTAATAATTCTTTTACAAGATCGGCAATATTGAGTAGGTTTGGATTAGTGGCGGCTGCTCGGGCGAAAGATAGTCCTGCTGTTGGTGTCGGGATTGCTACTTTTTTCTTTGCTTCTGCATATGTCAGATTTTCTTTAGTTTTTATTTCTTGTATAGCGACTTCTTTCTTGTATATGGGACAGTCTCTACTACGGGCATTATGGTTTCCTTTACAATTTACGCATTCAATTGGTATCTCACATGGCAATCCTTCATGTGCTGCCTTTCCACATACACAAACTTGAGCGTTTTCACATCTCATGGATGTGTGTCCAAACTTTTGGCATCTAAAACACCTAAGTGGAGCTGGTATGTACAAACGAACAGGGAGGGAATAAAAAGCTACTCTTATTCTTTTTGGGAGACTTGGGCTGTTGAATGTTAATATATGATTTGGTGTTTCAATAATTTCTCCATTTTTACGAGAAGTAATACGTTTGACGTTGATAACACCTTGTGAACTCAATTCCTGACATATTTCTTCTGTGGTACAATTTAACAGGTCATGACAAAAAAACAACTCCTTTACTATTATTGAGGGTTTTGTGTACTTCTACTTCCACTGGGATATCACATAATCGTTTGATTTCCATCAATCGTCTCGACTGGGCTGGTGATTTGGTTTCAATAATGAGTCCTTCTCTCGTTTTCTTCAAGTTTGACACTTCTCCTAATAAACCATAAACTCCCTTCGATATTAGAAATGGGCTGACTTTTGAAAAGTCTCCTTCAATTCTTTTAACGATCAAGAACCGAGGTACTACTACCGTCGTCTCTTGATTCGTATTTTGTTCAGTAGTTTTTTATGTGTTTCTACCTACCACATGCTTGTTTATAGAGGCAGGAACCTCTTTGAAATTTCCAAATAAGTTTTTATCCATTTGAATCCCACGAGTAGGGCAGATAAGAGGTCGACCATGGCAGTGCTCCCTTACCACAGCAAGGCTATAATACAAGTGAGTTTCGCCAGATGCTCACGGGGAATCGTTAGTGACTAACTACGTATAGCCATTCATCTCTCGGCACGATATCTTCCACCTTAGGTTTCGGATTTTTACAGGTTTACTCCTGTTGAGCTGTCCTTAGCTTCGCTACTCATCTTCGACCTTACCGGCATGGGTGGCCCTACCAGGAGTATAAAACTCCCGCCGGCATCGCTCTCAGAATCATTGTATCTACTGAGCCCCTCCACCACGTCAAGGTCTCACAGCTCCTTGGAGGGGATTATTATTATTATTATTATTATTATTATTATTATTTTTTTTTTTTTTTTTTTTTTTTTTTTTTTTTTTTTTAGCGTCGACTGCTAGGGCCATTAGCTCTTCCGATTTTCAAAGTTCACATTTTTTTGAGTAGTTCAGTGCTTTTTAGAAAGGTAAGAAATTTCTGTATTGCTTCATTTTCGTTTCTAAATGTGATTTCAATTTCAGGTGACGTAATTCCAGTTTGGTGTCTGTGAAGTTCATAGTCTGGGCACGATAGAAAGTGGTGGACTGTCAGACGAACTCTACAGGTATTACACCTGGGTCTTTCTGAGCCCGCAAGGAGATATAGGTGAGTGAGATTTGTATGTCCAATTCTGGTTCTACAAAGCGTAACTTGTTCTCTTCTAGATAGTTCTTTAGGGTAGAACCATTTTTTTATTGATGGCTTGATTCTTCTGAGTTGTCCGTCGTACTCATTCCAATGGTTTTGCCATACTTCGGTGAATTTCTGTTTCACATATTTCTTAACGTCTTCTAGGGGGACAGGAATACCAGCATCCACCATATTGGTGGTCGCATCTTTGGCAGCAGAATCTGCTAATTCATTGCCAGTAATATTCGTGTGACTTGGTACCCACATGATTGTAACCATTTTATTGGTAGACGTAAGGTTAGTGTTGATCTCCAAGATCTTGATGGCCCAAACATTTGATGTGAAAGGATCTTCTAAAGTGTTTATAGCACTCAGAGAGTCTGTACAAATAAGGCATGTATTATGTCCTTGGAGCGAGAAATACAACATTGCTTGCCATATCGCATACAATTCTGCTGTGTATATACTACATAGAGGATTCAGTGTCCAATTGTGAGGTTCGTTTTCAACTACCATTGCAGCACCTACTCCATTTTCTGTACGGGATCCATCAGTATAAATTATTAGATGACCAGTGTACTTCTGGGTTTGTTCTAAGAAGAGTAACTTATATGTTGAGGATGGTGTGTCTTGTTTCTTCAATTCATTCAAAGATATGTTGATATTTGGGGTCTTCCTTAACCGGGTGAACCTTAACCAGGGTGCAATACTGTGATGGTTGTGTAGATGTTGGGTATACAAATTCATGAAGCACTGGTGATTATTATTATTATTATTATTATTATTTTTTCGTTCTAAACAATTCCAGTCAGGCCCTTACTTCCGAAGCTCCGACCCATTCGGAAGGGCGCGCTGGTTATATAAACCAATGACCTCTCCCCACACCCGTGAGGTGAGAGATCATTGGGTCCGAGAATCATGTGTCCTGAGCAGACGTAACGATCCGAGAATGACTGCCTTCTGCATGCGGCCGGCTAGAGATTCTGCCGATTTACGGCATGCCGGTATAATTTCCAGGTTTGAGGTAGCGTTGGCATCATTCCACCAAGGGCCCTATAATCAGAACCACTATCTTTACAGAATGGTCTGGATAGAGTCTGCGGAGCTCGAAGAGTAAATCTCGATACTTCGTCCGTTTCTCGTCCTCTTTTCGCACGATATTCGTCTCGCCCGGAGCCGAAAACTCTATGACATATATCGTTTTCTGCTCGCGGTCGAAGAGGACTACATCAGGCTTGTTGGCTTGTATTTGCCTGAGGGTGGGGAATGAGTAGTTCCAATGAACTCGGCACTTCTCATTCTCCACAACGGACTCAATATCCCCCGGAGCGTAGGGCAGCACCGGTGTCTCATCAATACCATTTACGAGTGTCGTAAATGGTAATACAGCACTCGTAACGCCGCGTTATGACGATGGATATAAGCTGAGACTGCATATGCTGTACATGCTGACAGCAAGTGCATGATGGTCTCAGGCGCTCCATGGCAGGCCCTGCATCTCGTGTCAGGGACCTCTATACCCATCACGCGGCTTCGGTAGACGAGAGTGTTGAAAACACCGTCCTGGCAAGCCATGATGAATCCCTCAGTCTCCGACTTGAGTCCACCTGACCTAAGAAAAGGTCAGCCTTCCGGATAAGCCGTGGTCTTCAATATGTTTGTAGAAGATTCCATGCATCGGCTTATCCTGTGGAGCTGCAGATGTACAGTATTCTCTGCAGCTTTTATGTGGACTCTCCTTCGAGCGGGCTCCAACTCGGTGATAGAGTCTTGGATATCCCGCTCGGTGTCGAATACAAGACCGAGTTCATCGGCTGCACGGATTGCTGCCTTGAAAAAAAACGCTCCTTTCCCTGCGATCTCATGGTCTTTGACCATGCAGAGAAGGGGATCCAAGCTCCTGATGACTTTACAGGCTCCATCCAGCACCATCCTGTTGTGTAGACACTCCAAACTCAGAAGTCCACGGCCTCCTTGTTTTCGGGGGAGGTACAACCGTGGAACGGACGATTTCGGATGCAAACTACGATGTAGGTGCATTATTTTTCGAGTCTTTACGTCAATTGCACGCAGCTCTCCCAGGGTCCACTTCACTACCCCAAAGGAGTAGATTAGTATCGGAACTGCAAGCATGTTGGTGGCAGAAACTTTGTTCATGCCCGACAGTTCTGATGACCAGATCTGCCGGAGTTTCTGCTGATACTTGCCGCGGAGAGCGTTTTTAACCGCCACTACCTCTTGGGTGCAACGTTGTTGCACTCCTAGGTAGGTATACGCCTCTCCGGCATCCAGATGGCGAAGGATGCTTCCATCTACCAGCTCGCGTCCTCTCGTAATCATCGCATCGTCCTCTTCTGAGATGAACCAGTGCACATTTATCCATCCCGAATTCCATACCGATAGCATGCGTGTACTCTTGCACCACCCTCAGAGATTGCTGCAGATCTCCCTCACTCGAGGCATAAAGCTTCAGGTCATCCATATAAAATAAATGGGTGACCTTATGCCTTCGGTCTCCGGGGGTGCCACAGTTGTAACCACGGGTTTTTCTGAGCGCAACGGATAATGGCATAAGTGAGATGCAAAAAAGGAGGGGGCTGAGGGAATTCCCTTGGAACACGCCTCTCCTGAAGATAACCTGCTCCGTTTGGACTTTGGCTCCACCTGATGTTATGGTGAAGCGAGTCCTCCAGAGTGGTATCAACTGTTCAATGCATCTCACTATTTGATCGGGTACCGCAAGGCATCTGAGCAAATGCAAGATCAACTCATGCGATGTTGAATCAAATGCCTTGCGATAATCAATCCAGGCCATCGAAAGGTTGCGCTTATACTGCACGGAGTCCTGCGTGATACATCTATCGATCAGCAGGTTCTCCTTGCAGCCAGCAACACCTTTCTTTGACCCTTTCTGCTCATATATCCGTTCGAACACCGTGTCAACTGCGAGGAGTATTCGCGTGTACAAAATGCGCGTAAACAATTTGTAGCACGTGTTCAAACATGTTATCGGTCTGTAATTCTTGGGATTGGACAAATCTCCGTTTTTGGGGATTAGCACGGTTCGCCCCTCGACAAACCAAGCCGGAATCTGCTGCTCTCCACTAAGCCACGAGTTGAAAACTCTGGCTAAGTGGTGGTGGGTACTGGGAAACTTTTTCCACCACAAGTTGCTCAACCCGTCTGGGCCTGGGGCAGCAAAGTTCTTCGAGCCCTGTAGAGCTTTCCGAACATCTTCCGGGGTTATCGGTTGGCGCAGTTCATTGGGATGAGGCGGCTGGAACCTCCTACAGAAGGCTCCAAACTGCGTCAGGGCTGGAGTGTCTATATTGAGTGGCTGCGGATATTCGTAAATCTCTTTCCAGAAGTTTTCCACCTGATCAGCGGTCGGCGGGTTTTCCACAACAAGCGGCGGTTGCTAGAATAAGCGGGAGGGTTTCTCGCGAAACAGTTTGTTTTCCGCGATCCCTCTCGCTCGCCGTACTAGTGACTTTTTGGCAGCCACTAGCATTCGTATCCTATCAAGGCAGTGTTGTTCGATGGTTAACAGCACTCCTAGATTCGTCGCAACTTAGTGGCGATTCGCCGCACCGTTCGCGTAAATGGCCTATTGGCCACTACGTAGTCCATCACACATTGGATACGAGATGCGTGTTGTCTCGCCGACTTGATTTTAGCTTCCATCTTCTGTATGCGTCTCTCATGCTTTCCAGTCGGAGACGCATTATTCTGCGTATCCGCACGGGAAAACACAAGAGCAGCGTCATACACGGCGGTGTTGATTTGCCAGATGTCAGCTTCTTCTGGAAGCGCTTCACGAATCTCCGCATCCACTCGAGCCAGGTCTTGAGGCTTCAGGGGCTTCAAAGTGCGGAGCACCCTGCGTTTTCTGATACCCTCTATTGGTGGAATATTGATACCTGCCACCTCTCAGCAGCATTAGAAGGAATCGACAAGGAACTGATTGCTCAAAATGGGTTATATATTGAAGCCAATGCGGAAACAAGAATGGACATAATTTTAGGAACTTGGTGGAACCACCAAGAGGACACTTTTGGCTTTCAAACAAAATTTCATAAAGCCAATGAACATGTTGAAAAGGGAAATCGAGAATGTTTCCCTTTTCAACATGAATACCCCACAAGAGGTTATCTTGACGATGGAAGATAGTGACTAAAGTTTATCTTTCAGTCGCAGATGATTCCACATCTGATTTTATGAACATCCTGTTTATATTTTCAACAAATCGTCAATGAACATATTCTGAATAATCAACAACGTCCAACAAAAAGAGAGGTACTCAAGGTCGTAATGTCAATTTTCGATCCACTTGGTTTTAATTAAGTCTCACCATTTGTTTTTATATTTGTTTTTATCCTGTGACGTGGTTATCAATTTTTGACAGTGACTTATGTTCATTCGCATACTGTGAATTTTTATTTATGTGTTTGTCAACAAGATTTTTTCTTATGTACAATAAACATATATTCTCTCTCTCTCTCTCTCATAGCAAATTTTATTATTCATGGAAAAGTGTTACTTCAGGAAATTTGGAAAAATAAACTGGATTGGGATGACGAAATTACCGATGACTTGAATGACAAATGGGTTTTATGGATCAATGACTTGCAAACTATTTACAATTTCAGAGTTCCTCGACAGTATTTTAGTTTAGATAGAGATGGTAGTACTATCCAATTACATGTTTTTTTCAGATCTCAGAAAGATGCTATGCGTCAGTTGCATATCTGAGGATAGAATGGGGAAATGAAATTCGAACAGCCTTTGTGAGTGCTAAAACAAGAGTTGCACCTCTGAAGCCTTTATCCATCCCAAGGTTGGAATTGCAAGCAGCCTTAATGGGGGCACGACTGGGGCACTCACTCAGCTCTACTCTAAGGTTTGAAATCTCTCAGGTTATATATTGGACAGATTCAAAAACTGTGTTACAATGGGTTCGATCTGAAGCTCATAGGTTCAAAGTTTTTGTAGCTCCGCGACTGGCTGAGATACATGAACTGACAAACATGACACAGTGGAAGTATGTACCATCAAAACAAAATGTCGTGGATGAAGCGACGAAAAGAATAAAACCCCTCGATTTCTCTGACATGGTTATTTGGTCCACAATTTTTGAGCAAAAAAATCGAAAATTGGCCCAAAGAAAAACCTGTGAAGTCAGACGAGAGAAATCAAGATAATTTGGAAATAAAAAATTATTACGTTTTTGTAAACTTCTTCAAGGAATACTTGATAGTTCCCGACCCACAGAGATTTTCAAAATGGAATCGTATTAGAAGAGCCACAGCATGGATGCTTAGATTCATTGGAAATTGCCGAGGTAGTAATAAAAACACTGGAGAACTCATGATCTCAGAAATTCAAAATGCGAAAAAGCTCATTAGACCAGAGCTGAAGCCTTTGAAAATGATAAAAAGCGAAAAAAAATAATAGTGGGATGGAAACTATTGGAAAAGGAAGAGAATATAACAAAAATGAAAGGAAAAATAATTTACTGGCGATCTGAGGTCGGGAAGTGGAAGGGGGTGAGTTTTTAAGGGTAAAAAACGGTTTATCTCGATTTCCGGCAAAACTACAAGTCCTATTGAAAAAACTTAAATAGCAAAGTTGTAGGTAAATAAAAGATCTACAACTTTTGTATTCACACTTTTTTCACATAACCTCAAAATTTATGTGAAAAATTCAAATAACCAAGTTTTTGGTTTTTTATTTTTATCTTCTACAACAATTTTTTTTTTCACGAAATTTGGTGAAAACCTCCTCTTTTATGTTCCAAACACACTGTAATTTTTTTTGATTTGAAATATTGATTTTTTCACCTTATTTTGACTTAATATCGAAAAAGCACCCTAATTTTCAATCGAAAATTCTCCCGTCAAAATATCAGCTTTTTAAAAAAAGTCGGTGGGCTTTTTGTTCGTTGAAATCTCTACTTTCTAATGGTATGAAAAAAAGTACATTACTATGACAGAAAATGCAAGTTGTAGATCTTTGTATTACCTACAACTTTGCCATTTAACTTTTTTCCATAAGACTTGTAGTTTTGCCGGAAATCGAGATAAACCGTTTTTACCCTCAAAAACTCACCCCTTCCACTTCCCGACCTCAGATCGCCCGTATATTATTTTTCCTTTCATTTTTGTTATACCCTCTTCCTTTTCCAATGAGTTTCATTCTACTATAATTTTTTTTTGTTTCAAAAATTATCGGACCCTGGTCTACATCTACAGAAAGATTCAAATAGACGCATTCTACGAAGAAATAACTTCACTGAAAAGAAATAAGTTGTTACACAAATCTAGCAGACTTTATACTTTCTCGTGCGAGTTGGACAAAGACGGTATAATAAGACTAGGAGGAATATTGAACAATTTAAGACAAGCCGACGAAGACATGAAAAAACCCATAATTTTGGATCCGAAACATAAGTTGACAAAATTAATTATACATTTTTATCATGAACAGGCATTCCATCATGGCCAGGAAACGGTCATCAATAATTTAAGTCAAACATTTTGGATTTTACATATTCGACAAGCAGTTAAAGACATAAAGAAATCATGTCAAATGTGTAAAAACAGAAAGGTTCTGCCAAAAACACCCATCATGGTACAATTACCATTATGTCGTTTGGAACCTACAGTAAAGTGCTTCATTAAAACCGGAGTGGACTATTTCGGACAGATCAATTTTGCTGTGAAAAGAAGCCCAGAAAAAAGATACGGGGTGATTTTTACGTGTATGGTAACAAGATCCATACATTTGGAAATTGCACATGATCTCAGTACAGACAGTTTTATTCATGTACTTCGCCAATTTGGTTGTAGACGTGGATTCCACAGAAATTCACAGCGATAATGGAAGGATAATTTCAAGTCAGCAGAAAAAGAACTTTCTATAGCATTGATGAATTTAAATCAGACAGAAATCACCAAATTCTGCAGTATGAAAAACATCAAATGGATTTTCAATCCACCGTCAGCCCCACATTGGGGACGAGCATGGGAAAGATTGATACAATCCGTGAAGAAAATTATGAAGGAAATGTTGACAACCAGATTTCCAAAGAATACGTTCTTCAAACAGTATTTGCTGAAGTCGAAAATATAATTAATTCTAGGCCATTTTGACTCGCGTATCTGTCGACTCTGAGGATTTGACACCTAATCATTTTCTGATTGGAACACATTATGCTGCTTTACCTTGCACATCCACCGAAGGAAGGA
>JAFIRS010009016.1:0-12842 GCA_018342105.1 Gonioctena quinquepunctata | reverse complement strand
AAACCCCCCAAACCCCCAAATGCGTTTCTTAGTACGGTTTCATTTTATTTTTAAAACAAAAATAATTAAGTAAACATTATTTTAATTTTTTTGGGGTTCTTTCAAATGCGGACATCAAATTAGCCTAATTTTCAAAGCTAAGAAAATTTCCAAGAAGGGGTGATATTTTTTTTATTTTGAACTTCTATCGATACATATATCCATCGGAACTACGATCGTTTTTTTCAGTTTAAGTTATAATTTATATGTCAAATATGATTTCGGTTGAATTTTGATTTTTTTTCCCCCTTTAAAAAACAGAGGCAACGTCGCATCAGTATTAAATTTAAAAAATGATATCCCATAACCCTCTCTTTATGGTTTTGGGGGGGGCCCGATCCCCAAAAATTTTTTTTTCCCCCAATTTTTTTCAACATACTGTTTTAACCTTTTTTTAAGACCTGTATCCAAATCTTTTCCCTAGAATTACAAAATAAAGTAAAATAAGTACCCCAAAAAGAAGTTAAATGAGTATGCAGTTACTTTTTTGGGTGAAACGGTATGTCAAAAACCCTTTTTTGACCCCGAGTGACGTTCCAAAAAACCCCATTATCCCCCTTTTGGGGAGCCCCGTTTTTTTTAAATTTTTTTTTTCCGAAAAAATGTCAAATGCCGAAAATTTTTTAAAACGTTTCTCAAATTCCATGAAAAGGGGGTTTTTAAAACCATTTTTCCCCCTTTTTTCCTAATTCAGATATTGTTAATTGCATTCAGATGAACGGGATTTTTTTTTCGTGTCTCACGTAAAAAAGAAGATCTTCAAACCCACATTTTCGTGGTTGTTTTGATCACCTTTGGGGAAATCAAAAAATATTTTACAACCATCATAATCAACTCGGCCAATCAATGTCAATTTCCAGTAGTAAATCTCGTCACAAATAACAACCCCCAATCCAATTGAAAACTCAGAAATACCCAGATTATTTGGGCCACAAACCTTCCTCTTCAACAAAAAAAACAGCGAAAATTTTTTTCCCACGTAAAAAATTTTTCCCAAAAAACGAAAGTTTTTTGTCACACTTTATAAACGTTGTTACCTGGAGAGATAGGTTGTTGCGCTTTTATCCGTTTTTTTCCCCTTTCCCAAAATACTGAATAAAAAAAAAATGGAAAACCTAAAAGTATTAAAATCTCCGATTAAAATGTTTAACAAGTTCTGATATTTTGAGAGGGTTTTTATCGAGTTTTTTTTTTGTAAAATTTAATAATTTATTTATTCCCGTAGATGGAATTACAGTTTCCGTAGATGAGGAACCCCCCAAAAAGAAATTACGCTAAGATGATTTATCAATTGATGTTTTTTAAAATTTTCCCCTTTTTTTTGTTGATGCTGAGGGGGAAATTTTAAAAGAACGAATTTTCGCAACGAACTGTTAAAGGGGGAAAATATTTGTTTTAAAAATTATTAAAAAGTGGTGTACTACGAATGAAAATAGTTATAACGTATGAATAAAAAATAAAACAATCTTCCAAGCAAATAAATTATGTTCTTGGTTGAGAACTCGTACAATATGTTGTTGAAGTGGAATTCCTGCGATTGTATGATTCAAATAGAAAACTAAACAAGCAAGGAAAAAATAAAAGTTTTTCACCAAATACAGAGAAATCGAAACCTTTCATTTCCGTAGTTGTTGCATAGTAAGTACTTCACGAGCACACTGAATTCTTGTGCACAGACCTACTCGATTTCTTGAACGTCATTTGTGTACTTTTAGTGTGAGAAAGTTTAGGAAAAATCTAGTAAAGTTAGATCAGGCGATCTAGGTGACAATCTAGCCATCTAACTGAAAATATAAATTCCTTGTTTGTGTAAGAAGAACTTCATGAATTGCATCCGACATTTTATTACTTAAAATATGTAGAACATTTTTGGAATTGACGTTGACGTATAAAAGTAAGGTTCAATTTTTCCCTCGTTTGGTGTCCGGCTTCAAACGTCCACTTTTCCTGATATGGCCTTCAACATATGATTACTCAACTGACCACAATTGGGTACTCGTCTGGGTCCTTAAACAAAATTTCGATCGTTTTGTTCCTCATATGGTTTATAGTTTGTGTAGAAATTTTCACCTCACATCACCTACTCTACTCTGTGAGTAAGTTCAAATCTTAACTGGCTACCCTCAAAGTCACATTTGAATTATTCTGATTATTTCCATTCTTTCTTCGTACATTATTCATGAAAATGTGTTTGATAACTGCTACAGTTTGATCGAATACTGCGTTTATCATATGAACCGTGCCATAATTGATGGCAGAACGATTTGGGTGAATTTTAGTGAATATTCTAGTTACTTCACGCTGGTAGTTATACCCAGATATATAAAAATAAAAAAAATATATATATATTGTTATGGTTTGATTATTTGAAAAATCTAAATTGTTTTTATTTTGCCCCACGTTTTGGGTGCCAATTGTTATGTTTTGATGATTTGATAAAAATCTATAAATTGTTAACTTAAAATGAAGATAGCTAATTATTTTTGGTTTTCTTTGAGAGCCAAATTGATATGATGTAAATAGATATTTCTGACCCTGTAATAAAAATTGTCAGCAAACGTCACTGTTCTCTCGTCACGCTACCAACAATTATTATTTTCTTCGCCACGGCTAACAACAGTTGGTACGCCAATGTCTCATATAGTCGGTTCAAAGGAATTTGGCCACTGGTGGCTAACTTCAGTCTACTGAATGATTTTAGTTAGGTTAGTTGATCATTGTGAGAAAATAAACAAACCAAATATCAAAAAACAATTATCTACTTTATTCAGGAAGACTTAAAAATACCTGGCCTACGAAAAATAACTTATGCTAGAGTGAATCAAACAATTATTCACGGATAATCATAAAATGCATATCATGGATAGATAAACAGAACCTCACTTTCTCTGTGAGAGTAATTTTCTGTTATTTTTCATAGAAAAGTGACATAGAGTTCATCGATTGTGGAAAATGTTATTTGTGAAATAGTTCGTGACCGGAAAAGCACTATTAAAAGTTTTATACCTGGTTAGAACTGTTGGTGTTCACAACTATACCATAAAAACAGGAAGTCTCCTCTCTCCAGCCTTCGTTAGGACTGCAAAAACCATGTGTCAGGAACGTATCGATGCGGGACTCAGCTTTTGGAAGCATGGATATATGATATCATTAAGGTAATCTTGTTTTGTTAAGCAAATGATGGAATTATTCCATTTTTCTTTTAGTGAAATTTTGTGCGTGCTTCCGCTTTGGAAAATATTTTCGATCTCCTCGAAGCTTTGTTTTTCTCGTCGCTCCGCAACATCTTGCCATTGTTGTTGTTCCATTTGAAATTTCGAATTCGCGCACCAAATTGTCACTTTGCACTGTTTATATTAATGTTGCACATTTTATACACACAATTAAATCCCCATTCTTATCATTGATTACAAGTTTGAATAATAATTGCTTATGATACCTCCTCTTTGCCATTCTCTCACAATTTCCAACTTTTCATTTGATCATCTCTTCTCTGATTGGCTATCTTTCATAAAGACGTTTGCTGTTCTCTTATTGGCTAACTTTTAGTTTGTTACAATTTCATGTACAGAGTTTTTCAAGTTTATAAATGTGTTGATTACTTTTTATTCATGATAATTTTGTAAATCTTGACTTTTAGTTGTCTTTTGAGCAATTATGAGTTATAATAATTTTGATAGTATATAATTGACTGTTTTATAGCACTTTTGACCATTTTATCTATCCATATCATACCTAGAGTCATAAATACATTGAATTTTAAAAGCTATTTACAAACAAACTCTTGAAATTGATAATTATTTATTATTTATTCTTTTTGTGGCTTTTTTGTCTTTTTAAAATTTACAACTGGCATAACATAACATAACAACATTCCTAAATTTATATTCAATAATTTTCTACTAGTTAGAAAATTTTGAATATCAATTTCTTTATTTATATTTTTAATTTTCCTTTAACTAACACTAATTTTTCTACTTTCAGAAAACTACTTGTGATGGACTTCCAGAAAAACAAGTTCTACAACGATAACTATTATTTACAACTACTAATACTACGTTTTGGTTGTTCCAGAAAAACTTGACTTGGACTTCTTTTCGGATCAGGAGAGAAAACTTTTCAAGATATTATCATATATGACATTTTATATTTTATTATTATCTTACTTTCATTTTATATTTTATACTGATATTATTTTCTATTATCGATTAGATTTTTATCATTATTGGTACTTCTTTCAATTATACTTTGTTTTATTATTTTCCTATCTCTTCCTTCAGTTGTTCTTTATATTTCATATTGAATTGGATATTTCATTAATTTGTATCTCTCATTTTATTTTTTTTTTATTTTGTGTACATACTCTTTCGCTTTATCATTTTTTCATACATATTAACATATTATATTTATTTATAATTCTTTAAATACCTTCATTTTTTTATTAATATACCTTCATTGTATTTATTAATATACCTTTATCATCATCATTATCATCATATTTCTTATAATATACTCCTTTAGTATTATTATTATTATCATACCCACTTTCATTTCTTACATACATTCATTTTATACACAAAATATTTTTATCTTCATTTATTTTCATTCTTCTTCAAAATTCACATTATTTATTATCCATTTCTATATTTTTTTCCTTCTAACCTGTACCAATATTTGTATCAACTTTTCTGTTTTTCAGTATTATGATTGTTATTCAATATTATTGTTTTCTTTGTTTCCTCTAATATTTTCTCTCATTGATGTATTTTTTTCTTTATGTTTGTTTTCCATTTTATTTTGTTCAAATATTTCTGAAATCCTACTTATCTATCAAATAATTTTTTTTTTTCATTTTTCCTTTTTCTTTATTCCTCAACTTGCCTATCAAATTTGTTAACCTACAATTTATTAATTCCTAAATTTCCTTTTTATTATTTGTCTCTCCTTCTATGGAATCTTGCTTGTCTTGTACCTGCAAGCTTATTTTTTATTCCAAACATTTTCAATAGAACTTTTATGTTAACATTTTCAACTAATTTCATTGTCATAAATTCTACTTTTTCTTGTTTTTGAAAGTAAAATGTATTCAAATTCTTTCCTATTTTTCTATTTAACATTTTACTATCTATTATTATCATTATTTTATTATTTGTATTACTTCCTTTCATTTCAAATATTCTATTCGCCCTGTTTTGTTCTATTTTTTTTTTTTTAATTTTTTTCCTTTTTTCATTCTCTTATTATTTTTTTTGTTCCCTTTTTCATTTCAAGATTTTTATTAGCCACGTTCATGTCATTTATTTTTATTATAATTATTTTATCATTTTCATTCCCTTTTTGCAGTTCAATATTCATCTTTGCAATTATTATGTCAAATATTTTCATTATTTTTACTTTATTACTTACTTTTCCCTTTTTCATCTGAAAATTTTCATTATTCACTTTATACTATGTATGTTCATTATTTTGGAGATCGAAATTCTTTTTTATATTTTGCATTTGTTTATCATATTTTCCTAATAAATTGTTACTAACATCTGTTTTTTGTATAACTAATTCCTGAATTTTATTTTGCTCACTATCTGTTTCTAATGGTTTACATATTCTTTCACTACTTTCTTTGAAACTTTCTTCCATTCTTTCCATTCTTTTTGTCATTCTATTGTTCATTTCTTTCAATAATTCCATTATTTCATTAAACCAAAAATTTTTTTATTTCACTCCCTCTCACATTACTACTCTCTCCTTGTTCCTGATCACCCCTATCTCTACCTTCTGCACCTTCTTCCAAGCCAATTTTCTTACCATCTCTCAAATACATTTTTTTATTCAATTCACAAATATTTAGCCTTACTCGTTTAAATGCCAATTGCTATTGTTCACCCAGTGTTTCAATAAATACTAAGAAATAATATTTTTCCTTTATTTTCCCTGACTCTGCCTTGAAATGATATTGCCTTTATTCGCCTCTTCCGCTGTGATAAATATTATGAAATGATATATTGCCCTTACTTGGCCTTTTTCTCGCCTTTTCCGCCCCACGTTTTGTGCGTCACTTGTTATGGTTTGATAAATTGAAAATGTACATTGTTTTCATTTTGCCCCACGTTTCGGGTGCCAATTGTTATGTTTTGATGGTTTGATAAAAATCTATAAATTGTTAACTTAAAATGAAGATAGCTAATTATTTTTAGTTTTCTTTGAGAGCCAAATTGATATGATGTAAATAGATATTTCTGACCCTGTAAAAATAATTGTCAGCGAACGTCACTGTTCTCTCGTCACGCTACCAACAATTATTATTTTCTTCGCCACGGCTAACAACAGTTGGTACGCCAATGTCTCATATAGTCGGTTCAAGGAATTTGGCCACTGGTGGCTAACTTTCAGTTACTGAATGATCTTAGTTATGTTAGTTGATCATTGAAAATAAACAAACCAAATATCAAAAAACAATGATCTCCTTTATTCAGGAAGACTGAAAAATACCTGGCCTACGAAATAGCTTATGCTGAGTGAATCAAACAATTTATTCACGGATAATCATAAAATGCATATCATGGATAGATAAACAGAACCTCACTTTCTCTGTGAGTAATTTTCTGTTATTGTTCGTAAAAGTGACATAGAGTTCATCGATTGTGAAAAATGTTATTTGTGAAATAAGTTCAGGACCGGGAAAGCACTATTAAAAGTTTTATACCTGGTTGGAACTGTTGGTGTTCACAACTATACCATAAAACAGGAAGTCTCCTCTCTCCAGCCTTCGTTAGGACTGCAAAAACCATGTGTCAGGAACGTATCGATGCGGGATTCAGCTTTTGGAAGCATGGATATATGATATCATTAAGGTAATCTTATTTTGTTAAGCAAATGATGGAATTATTCCATTTTTCTTTTAGTGAAACTCCATTTTTCTTTTAGTGCGTGCTTCCGCTTTGGAAAATATTTTCGATCTCCTCGAAGCTTTGTTTTTCTCGTCGCTCCGCAACATCTTGCCATTGTTGTTGTTCCATTTGAAATTTCGAATTCGCGCACCAAATTGTCACTTTGCACTGTTTACATTAATGTTGCACATTTTATACACACAATTAAATTCCCATTCTTATCATTAATTACAAGTTTGAAAAATAATTGCTCATGATACCTTCTCTTTGCCATCCACATTTCAACTTTTCATTTGATCATCTCTTCTCTGATTGGCTATTTTTCAAAAAGACGTTTGCTGTTCTCTCTTTTTCAACTTTTAGTTTGTTCAATTTCATGTACAGAGTGTTTCAAGTTTATAAATGTTTGATTCTTTTATTCGATAATTTTGAAATCTTGACTTTTAGTTGTCTTTTGAGCAATTATGAGTTATAATAATTTTGATAGATAAATTGACTGTTTTATAGCACTTTACATTTTTTTTCCTTCATACCTGGGTTTTAAAAAATACTTAAATTTTTAAAAAGCATTTACAAAAAATTTGGGGAAATTGATAATTTTTATTATTTATTCTTTTGTGGTTTTTTTGTCTTTTAAAATTTACAACTGGATAACATAACATAAAAAATATATATATATATATATATATATATATATATATATATATATATATTTTTTTGAAAAAATAAATATATATATATAAAAAAATGAATATATATATATATATATATATATATATATATATATATATATATAAAATTATATAATTTTAATTTGAAATTTTTTTAAAAAGGTATTTGGGGGCCAAAAAGGCCAAAAAAAGAAAATTTTTTTTTTAAAAAGGAAAATGTTTTTTAAAAAAAAGGAAAAACAAAAATGATTTTAAAAAATTTTTTTGTTTTTGGGGGAAAAGGTGAAGAAGCCAACCCCATTTTTGTGAATGAAAAACCATATCACTATGAAACACTCTATGATAAAAAAATTTAAAAAATTTTAAAGACTTTTGTTTAAAATTTTTTAAAATTTTTATTTAAGAAATTTTTTTGTTAAAAGATTTTTGGAATGGGGGATGACGGGGAAATCAGAAAAAATGTTATCATATGAAAAGGTAATATGTCGGGGAGCATGGGGCCACGAAAAAAAAAGGAAGGGGGCAAACTGTTTCTCCCTTTTGTTTTTAATATGCCTTGTTTTTGCTCAGTTTTTCACCCAAATTTTTTCATTTTTCCTGGGTAATTTTTTTCTTTTTAAATTTTTAAAATTTTAAACAATTTTTTTAAATTTTTTAATTTTTTAAATATTCTAGTAGTTTTCATAGTGTTTGTTTTTAAAAAAAAATTTTCTTCCGGGAATTGTGTTTATTAACCTTTTTTAAGCTAAAAATTTGTTTTTTCCCACACTGTCTTTATAAAAAAAAACTTTTTTAAAAAATTTAAAAAAAAAAATTTTTTTTTTGGAAAAATTTTTACTGAAAACCCGGAAATTTTTTCAAAATTTACAAAATATATTTTAAATTTTGTCCAGTCAGAACCCTTCTTCTTTTATATATATATATATATATATATATATATATATATATATTTTATATATATATATATATTTTAAAAGGGCCCATTTAAACGGGGCCCCTCTAAAATGTTATTTTTAAACCGATTGGAATTTTTTTTAGTAGATGGAAATTTCCAGTTGTTAAACCAAAATAAAAAAAAAGTTTCACGGCCTACTTCAATTTTTTTAAAGGCAAAAACCAAGAAACATACTAGCGTTTTTTTCAAAAAAATTTGGGCGACGCTACCGGTTTTGGATGTTTTCCCCAAAAGGGGGAAAAATTTCCCCGATAAAAAAATTTTTTTAACAGAAATATGGCATAAAAATGCATATCACTTCATTAAAATTTTTGAATAGTCGTCAAAAAAATTTTTTAAAATATGTTCCCCCTTTAGGTCGTTAGCGTGAGTTTGTAAACAGCAGTTATTAAAAATGGCGTCAAATTATGTTTTTAAACGTAACTCCATAGTATAGGGGATATTTTTTATCCATCAGAACACTGTATTTTTTTTTTCCAAAGAAAAAATGTACATTTTACAAAAAAAAGTAATCAATATTCAAAATCAATAATAACCAATATTGATAAAATAAATGAACAAAAAAAAAGAATGGATTAAAAGAGTTCCTAAAATTATGAACTTTTCAAAATCTCGTTTAATTGGGTACATTTATTCTACCTTTTCTAATGCTAACTAACCATAAATTCTATCAACATTCAATCATTGGTTTGGGGAAATTTCAATCCGTCTTAAAATTTTTTTCCCGGGTTCCCTTTGGTGGTGATTTTTTCCCAAAAATCAATCTTGGTTTCTTCAAACATGCTTGGGTACCACATTTCAAAAAAAAAATTTTTTTTTGGGGGTTTTTAACTTTTTTTGCTATAAAAACAAGTCATCAGAACAATAAGAAAAAACAAATTTTCAGGGTTTAAAAGGAAGTTTATAACCCCCCAAATAGCTCACTAAAAAGAAGTATCAAATTGACTTGCAGGGAGAATTGAAAAGTAGACTTTGGCAAGGCAGATCCGAAAGGGGTATGTGAAATTTTAATAAAGCATCCGGGGGTTGAAATATTAGCAGGTACAGTTGGAAAAAGAACCAAATTTTTTAAACAGTTTATTTTCGTAAACATATTCTGAAAATAGTAATATTGTCCCCCAAACAGAACAAATAATTTGAACGAATTCGAAATCATTTTAAAATAACCGAAAAAAAGTGTGAAATTGCAAGTTTGGACATCAACACCGCGTTAAACAATAGGGAGAAATCTTTTGGGAAAATAAAAAATGAAGCCCTTTAAACCAAAGTTTCTTCACACCTCAAAGGGATGATGAAAAAAAAGGGTGGGTATAGTTTTGGGGGGCAAGGGAATATCTAACTTAAAGGAATTTTCTGAAAAAAAAAATTTGTTCAGTGACGAGGCAACATTCGAAACCAATAGAACAGTTAATTCCCAAAATACAAGGTCCTGGACGGAAGAAAATCCACATTGGATGATAAATTTTTCAACGCTATGGATGAACTTTCACTGGCAGAAGAGACTCATCTTCTATTTCAATTAGATGGTCGTTCCATCCACAATAGCAGGATTGTGAGAGATTGGTTGGAAGAAAATTTTCCCAATCGGTGGATAGGGCGAAATAGTGCATTGATCGAGTTTCCCCCCAGATCCCCGGACTTGACTCCATTAGATTTTTTTAAAGGAGCTTCGTTAAAGAAGAAGTTTACAAAACTCGCCCAACGAGCAAAGAGGAACTGCGTGAAAGAATAGGACAGGCTTGCAGAGATATCACCCCAAACCAATTATCGAATGTTATGGTTAGAAAACGATATGATGAATGTATCGAATTGAATGGAGATTTGGTTGAACAGTCCGAAATTTAATGTGAAGGCACTGTCATGTCGATACATTTTTTTGTAGTAGTTCATTTATGTTATTAATATTGATAATTATATTATTGGATGTAAAGATGTGCATTTCTATTCTTTGACAACAAACTGTAGTGTTCTAAGAGACATAACATATCCCACATAGGGTTGTTATATTCTGAAGGAGTATTTTAAACCATATTATTTACAAAATTGTGATTCATATGACATCTATTTGAATTATCTCGATATTGATATGAATATTTTACTTATGCTATATTACTGTTAAAAAAAATAATTTCATCGTGAAATTTTCGTGACACCCATTCGAAACCATCACAAATCCAGAGTCTTCATCAAATTTCATTAAAAAAAATCTCTAGAATGTTTTTTGGATTTTTGACCTTGAAAAAAATTCGATATAGGCCATGAAATTTTTATTTTTATTTCGAAATTATGGCATTCAATTAGAACTATTAATGCTCTATCTAATGAAACTTCCGAATCGGATAATAAATAACAGTTTTAAAGAGGTGACCTGCTTTCGAATGGGTCACTCTGTATATATATATATATATATATATATATATATATATATATATATATATACAAAACTAGGGATATTGGGGTAAGCAGCAATGAAAAAGTAAAAACTCTTTAAGGTGTATCCAAGCTTTCGGAAATGTTTATTTCCATCATTAGGGAGACTACAATAGATGGAAAAAAACAATAGTAATGCATATTCAAGTTCGAAACATTATGCTACTTACAACTTTGTTGAGGTTGGTTTCAATGATGTTGAACATATTAATCTAACATAGTGATACAAAAGAAAAAAACGTAGATCATAGAATAAAACGAATTTCAAAGTTACTACAACCACATTAGCGTTGTTTAAAATTATATATAATACTAGCGGACCCGACAGACGTTGTCCTGTCCGAATTTCTATGTTCCCTAAAATGTTTTTCCCGAAAACTCTCGTCCGCGTAGAATTTTTTTTTTCTATGTTTTCCTTTATGTTGTTCCATCTAGATTATGCTTTTGACGCCTTCCGCTTCCTGTTGTCCCGTTATCTCGTATTCCCGTTATCCCATTATCCCATTTTCCTGTTACCTCTTTTTATCCTTATCCCGTTATCCCGTTTTCCGGTTACCCCCCATCCTGTCATCCCGTTATCCCTTTTTTATTGTTATCCCGTTATCCCATCCCGTTATCCCTTTTCCTGTTATCCCTTTCTTCTTCATCTGTTTTTTCCTTATCCCCTCATCCTGTCATCCCGTTATCCCGTTATCCCGTTTTCCCGTTTTTTCATTTTCCCGTTATTCCCGTTTTCCTGTTCTCCCGTTTTTTATTTATCCCGTTATTCCGTTTTCTCGTCATTTCCCTTCTTCATCCCGTTATCCCGTTTCTTCCGTTTTTTCTTATCCCGTTATCCCGTTATCGTTATCCAATTATACAGTTATCCCGTTTTTCTGTTATCCCATTTTTTCTTTATTCCGTTATCCCGTTTTCCCCTTATCCCCTTATCCTGTCATCCCGTTATCCTGTTTTCCCGTTTTTTCGTTATCCCGTTATTCCCGTTTTTCTGTTATTCCCGTTTTCCTGTTATCATTTCTTTTCCATAAAATAAAAAATAAAAAATAGGGTTTGATCGTTGAAGGGTGAGAATTAAGAGTAATATTTTTTTTTTCTAATTCATGACAAAATAAAAATAAAAAAATTGCCAAAAAAATTGATGTTGATGGTAGAAGGCTGAAAATCCAGGGTTGTATGTATTTTTGAATGCTGTATCATAAAAAAATTGAAACAATTTTTTTTGTCCTTCAATCAAAAAAATAATTAAGGGGTGAACCACCCTCAACATTTAGGGGGATGATTTGTGATTCTAAACCATCCAGGGCGCCACCCAAACGCATACAAAAAAAATAATTCAAATCGGTCCAGCCTTTTATGATACCGACTGCAGCGCCATCTGCCGGGCTGATTTGTGAATCTAAACCATCCAGGGCGCCACCCAAACGCATACAAAAAAAATCATACAAATCGGTTCAGCCGTTTAGGAGCAGTTCAGTGCCACACACGTACAGTAGAATTATATATATATATATATATATATATATATATATATATATATATATATATATAAAGAAAAAGATAAATGTGTTCTCTATGTGGTGTGGCAAGTGCAACTGACAGGTAAGGCAATAATCATATCTAATCCAACGACACCTGACGAGTGTCACTTGCAAATAGTTACAGTGGTGCCAACTGTTAGATTAGTACCAACTGATGTAACCAGTTGGCGGTAATGTTAAGAAGAACTATTATTTTATATTACCTTATTGTCAATTTTGATTGATATCTAAAGACAATGAATAAGAGATCTCACTCGAATGGATAATATCTGTTTCTTTATTTATACAATTGTTTTCTTGGGAAATGAAAGCCATTTTCTAA
>JAFIRS010009015.1:0-12850 GCA_018342105.1 Gonioctena quinquepunctata | reverse complement strand
TTTAAAATTTTACTCGTCAAAATACTTTTGTTTAATTCAATAAATTCCTGTAAAAAAATTGTTCCCATCGAGAACAAAAAAAATGCTAGTTCAACGCATAGTACCTATTATTTTCCAATCCTGAATGAGAAGAAATAATTATTAAAACATCTCTTCTAAGATGAAACATCGGCTATTTGCAGAAGACTACAGAATATATCAACTGAAAAAAAAATATATCCACATTTAATTCACCGTGTTTTCTTGCAAATCCATCAATGTTTATTCGTTTTTCCAATACCATAATTGTTATCCATAACAATGAATAAAAATCGAGTAAAATATTCAAATTAACATTCAAAAACATATTGTAATCATATAATCAATTTAAATTAATATGAAATTCCAAACTAAAATGGATCTCGAAAATAGTAATTTAATGAATACTACAAGCGTTGAAAAGAGTAGTAGATGAACATTATTTCCTTACCTTAGTGAAACTGTGTCTCAAGCGAAAACTGATTTCCAATTTGTACCAAATTTCAGCAAATCATCAAGCACTTATCTGAACAGGCAAGTCAATCATTGATTGATTTTATCTAAAATTGTATCCTCAATGACAAAGCAACTTAGATAATGCTGAATAATTTGATATTGTGGATAAAACCTACTCTACTATCATAAGGTCAGGTATTTTCATGTCCGGTTATTCTAGGAATAAATTAACCAATGGTTAGGATGTGCTTTTGTTACCAATAAACGTTAAACAAAAGCATATTCTAACAGTTGGTAAAACTGGAGTTGAAAATACCGGGCCTAAGAGGGACAAGGTCCACTACCCCGACCACAGCTATGGAAGACCTTCGCAACTGTTATATTCTGCATGTAGGCCAGAGCTGTGCCGAGCACTGACGAAAAGTGCTTTGAGCACTAAGCACCATTGAAAAGTGCTCCCGAGTTTGGAGCACTAAGCATTTTTATTTCTGAAATGCTCGCGATTACTGTGCACTTTCAATAAGTTATTGGATCGGGTTCGCCTCACCCTCAGGGAACCCAATCACGATGACATTCGTCCAGCTACGTTGGATGAACTCAAGGCCTATATCAAGGGGCTTAACCCCAAAAAAGCACCTGGTTACGACGGAATCACTAATCGAATGATTGAGTGTTTTCCAGAAAACCAGGTGCAATCATTGCTAAACATCATTAACAATTCTTTGCGCCTTAAGAGATTCCCTCGGAGATGGAGGCATGCCATTTTGGTCATGATCCCGAAACAGGGACAAAACCCGACCCTTCCACAAAATCATCGACCGATCAGTCTGCTTTGCAGTTCAGCTGAGTTGGCTGAGAAAATCGACCTGCAAGGGCTTGACGAAGAAATGGAGGATAGAAATGTCCTACCTAATGAACAATTTGGATTAAGACGTGCTCACTCCACGAGCTTCAGGTGATAACATCCCTGAATACCAACAACAGTGCTCACATTGTGCTGCTGGATATGAGCAAAGCATTCGACAGGGTTTGGCACGAAGGACTACTTGCCAAACTCATCGATTTCCATTTGCCTTTAAGTTTGGTCAAATGGATAAAATCGTTCCTCTCAGGTAGGACATTTCGAATCAGGTCGACAATTCTCTCTCGGATTCGAGAGAAATTGAGGCCAACGTTCTTCAGGAGGCAGTATTGTCTCCTGTATTATACGCCCTCTACACGTCTGATATACCAAGAAGCGAACATGTGAAGGTCTCCCTAGTCGCCGATGATTGGGCCTAGCCCCACCATGTGACTAGGCCGTCGGGAGGGGAGTGCCTGTGACGATCCCAGACACCGCTGGGTGAAGTCCAGGCCCCTTCTCGGTAACATGGTAGCTTGCTTAGTAGTCATGGCGAACCCCCAGGCGAACGGTTACTCGTCAAACGTTATACGAGTAGCAGAAGGTGAAAGCCTGATGCGGCGGTGACCCATCAAACGCTGATGAGAATAACTTCGTTATGCGGGTTGGTCCCCGTATGCGACGGCGGTTTTATCGACATGGGTACCCAGGGAATGAGGGAGTACGCCGCTTGCGGCGCCTCATCGACAGGAGTTGGCCTCTGGGGGGCGGTGGTAGCTAGGTAGTTTCAATTAAAAAAATATACCGTAATTCGGTAGAGACGGGGAAGTCCTTCACCTGTGGGCTCAGGGGATTGTATTCCCTGTCTGACTCGGCGGGAAGCGGCGCATTAATCCGCTCGGGCACTGACAACTCAGAGCCAGTAACTTGTCATTGTGTGAGCAAGTGGCCCAACCGTGGCTGAGTTATAACGGTAGCTAGGAGTACCTAGCGCATTGATCCGGGTCCCACTGCGCTCCTGGAGAAGATGGAACCGAAAGATAGGTGCTTCTCTGGGTGTGGGGCGTCCTCTGATGGTGCTCGGATGGAGTGGGGGTCTTCCGAAGTACGTTAACGCATGTTCGCCGATGATACGGCTTTACTTTCCTCTGCAGCCGACCACCTGATGGGTGTCGTTTATATGCAGAATGCATTTATCGACCTCCAGCAGTGGTATCTGGAGTGGAAAATAAAGCTAAATCCTGAAAAAACACAGGCAATCTCGATGGGACGTAAGAGAAACAACCCGGAGAGGAAAGTGTCTATCTCTGGAAGGAAGAAAGAGTGGTCAGAGCAGGTCAAGTACCTGGGAGTTACTGTGGATCGCCGGCTCACCTGGGGTCCACACGTCAAAATTGTAAGACTTTTTCGAAAGGGTGAGACTGCTAGGGACTTGAGTTACTTTTTGATATAAAATTGCTGTAATAAACAACAATTCGAACCAAATAAAAAAAGAAGTTTTTGTATTTTTGGGTGAATTACGTCGAATTGAATCCAGAACAGCAATGGAAACAAGAATAATTATGTAAAACACAATTATTTACCCGGTATGATATATTATTTATGAGTGTGGCGTGTGGCATTGAATAAACTGGTGTGGTAGAATAAATACGACTCGCACGCTGGTGCACTTCAAAATGAAAACTCTATTCATATAATATCGAATATTCTGACGAATTATCGAATTTTGACAAATTATGATTTCCGACCTCAAAAACCCCGACATACCAATTTTTATTGAAATCAGATAATAAATTAAAAATCTCGTCCGCCATATTAAATCCTCCATCTTGAATTTTTACAATAAAATCATAATCTGCTACCGCGAAATCCTCCAGATAGCAATTTTGAATAGATTCGGACCATCAATGACAGAACACTCGTCAGCCATATCGGAGCCGCCATATTGAACCCCCACATACCAATTATAAATAGAATCGAACCATAAACACATTAACACAGCACCCTAAATAAAAACTTCTAAAAATATTTCGTTGTTTTTTCCATATTCGTAAAAAATGGCATGCATCCACGCGCATGCAGAGAGTTCAGCACATAAAGCTCCGCCAAAATCATCGTAAAACATAATTGAAATTGCAGTCACTTTGGTGACTGGTCTGGTCAATAATCCCTCCCAGTCATAGACTGGGAGACAAGTAATGTTCGTGAAACATCGATAGTATCGATAGTTTTTTTACTATCAAAAATATCGATAGTTTGAAAGAAATAATCCATTGTTTCGATAGTGCAAATATTACTATTTTTGTTCAAAAATTACATCATTTTATAGTCTCATCATTGTATAAAGAGGATTCAAATTTTAGGCTCGATTAAAAACATCGTTGTCAGTTATATTTTTTTACGTTCATTCCAAATGACAGCACGCTCTTTTCACGTACTGTTTTTTAATTGGCTGCCGCATGAGGCTTCTGATTCGATAGCTAATCTGAGAAGGCGATCGGTATATGTGAGCCCACGTGAGTAATAATTTGGCGCTAAAATTAAATCGTAATATTCTGAAATCCTCACCGTACTTTGACAATTTGAATGGTGAATCTTTCCTTAAATATAAATATTACGTCTATAATAGATCATATTATCGATTAGTTGACGTTTTTCAAAATGAATGAGAAGTCGAGTGTATGGAAGTGGGATAATTCCAACTGAAGGTTGAAAGAGGTGGCAACAAAATATTTAGCCAGACCTACCTGTACCCTCGGAGAGGATACTCTCAAATACTGATCGAACAGAAAAATTGACTCAAAAATAAACATTTAAATCATCTTCTGTTTTTGAAACAAAATATTCCTATTTTGGAAGAATGAATAAAAGTTAATTTGATTTATCTATATGTTCGACATCCAATAAGAGTTTTTACCTCTACATAATACTTAAAACCTTAACCTACAATCAATACTCTTCTTCTTCTTCCATCGTTATGGCGTCTGACCAATAAGGACAACAAGTCGCCAGTGCTCTCTCTCTTACGTAATCTCTTACGTAATCAAGACTTCGTGATTATAGGGCACCCTGGAAGTCTCACTCGAAGTGATACCACAACCCCTTATTCTTCCATGCGGAAAACTCCTAAATTTTTTCATCTCACCTGAAGTCGCCCCTTCCTTCCGCAATCCGTTGTCATCTGGTCTGGTTACCAGCGTAGAGGAGAAGGGAGCAGATTTCTAATATGTTCAGTTGTCAAACTTCACTAACATTTAAGTATTTTTGAAATGCACGTATTTCTACGGCTGGACAATCACAACTTGACTTCCAACCAACGAGGACGCCTCCAGTCCTCCAACCACCATGGTCAGATGTCGAATCCTACAAACAATATTCCTTTTTTACCTATTTCTCAATCAACAGACGGCAGATTGTAGATTTGACACTTTACGTCATAACTATCGATACTATCGATATTTTTTACCGAAACTATCGATACTATCGCAGACAACAAACTATCGATGTTTAACGAATACTAGAGACAAGTACAAAATCGGTGGAAACATTGTCGGTTGACCCTACCTTTTTTGTTGCAGACGAAACAACAACATCGGACGGCATTTTCACAAAGGAATCGCCGAGTCGCTTGATTTCGATTTTAAATGGAAAACATCAGCAGGTCTGTACCAGTTTTAGGACTAGTATTGGCAACGTAATGTTGGATTGCCTTGTCACATAATGGGTTGGTGAGAATTGAAATTTGTTCAAATATTTTTTAATTAAACACACTGTTTCCATTATAAAGATAGAAATCAGTGTTGGAATTTCATGAGTGGTAAAGAGTGATCTACAAGAGTCTCCACATTTTGATTTGCACATATATCTTACGGCTCGTTTTTGCAAAATTAAAATATTTTGCAAAAGATAACCACTACATACGCCCCAAAATGGAATTCCATATCTCAGGTGAGATTCCACCAGAAAAAAATAACAGTCTCAGCTGCTGTTAAACCAAGTTCATTTGCGACACTTTGTTAAACAAGGCATAAACATGGTCTTCTCAATGATGTCATTCCCATCTTGTCAAGTTCACATCTGGAAGTTACTATATTAATTTTCGAAATATTTAGAGGATGACGATTTGAATCACACCAACTCTTTACTTTCTCCATATCATTGGATATGATTTTAGTTAAATCATTTGCATTGTCCGATTGCCACAAAATGGTAGTATCGTCTGCAAATAGTGAGAATTTTCCTGCGATATTTATACTTGTCAAATCGTTGACGTAGATGAGGAACAATGTTGGCCCTAGTATTGAACCTTGAGGCACACCATTATGTATTTTCCCAATTTCTGAGCGATGGTTTATTTTCACCATCTGACTACGACCTGACAAATATGAGCTGAACCAGCTCAGCATCACACCTCTGAAGCCGTAGTAAGGAAGCTTCCGCAACAGTCTTTCGTGATCCACACAGTCGAAAGCCTTCGAAAAATCGCAAAACACTGCAGCAGCAACCTCGCCACTATTGATTCCAGTATAAACTTTTTCCATGAGTGAGAGAATTGCATTACTAGTGCCCTTGCCACTTTGAAAGCCAAAGTGTTCTTTATTAACGATTTTATGTTTCGTCAGAAATGCAGTTATCCTTATCTTGACTAGTTTTTCTATAAACTTTCCTGATGTGGAAATTAGGGAAATGGGCCGATAATGCGAGGGGTCGTCCTAATTTCCACCTTTTTGTTCTGGTATAACTTTCCTGATTGAAATGATACATTAATAATATTGGTTAAGAGTTGCGATGTGTTATCTGGGAGATTTTTCAAAATGTTTTCTGTAATGTCGTCTTAACCAGATGACAACTTTTTTCCAATGGAAACAATCACTTGTTTCAGCTCATAAATATTAGGGTCATATGAAATGCAAGTTTCAGAAATAAAGGGGTTTTTGAATTGTTCCATCGGGTCGTTATGAGTAGTCAATTTTTCAGTCAATTTTTTGCAACAGAAAAGTAATATTCGTTAAGAACGTTTGGTGAAAGTGAAACTTCATGCAATTTATTAGATTTACCTCTCAAGTCGTTAATTACTCGCCAAGTCTCTTTTGATTTGTTTTATAGCGAGGATGATAAAATAATTTTCAAATGCTAGTTATGTGTCAATCAGGCCTAATAAAACGATTTATATGTTCTATTTCCCTTCTTCATACCTTTTTTCAAGCATCATATGGCTCTTGAATTCATATAATATTGAAATCATGTTCTGCCCCGCCCAAGGGGCGGAATGGAAAACATACAACTTTTCACAAATGGATAAATTTCTGAACTATCTATCCTTTTTTCGGTATTTTTCATCTTTATTAGTTTATCAAACGAAACGAGTCATACATTCCTTGAGTTTCTGTTAACTTGTTTAATTTTTTTTATCTTAAAACTATCTTTAAAGTTAGGCGTGTCGTTCTACCCTGGGTTTCCCTAGACGTTGAGTTTGAACCCCTTTTCAAAGAATTTAGTTCTATGAGGAGGACATGTCAGCAATCCCTCAGATCTGATATTGACATTATGAACGCTACTTCGGTATTTTATTTTATTTGATAAATAGATAGGATGTTTCTTTGATTTTGTGATATAAACAGAGTTATAGAACGTCACGACGGCCCTTCATGTTCATCCATCACAATTCCTTGAGTTTGTATGTTACTTCGTCATGTTTTCTGATCCCAATTATGAATCTGACGCATGAGTTTTGAACTCGTTGAATTCTATTGACCGTATCCTGGTCTAAACAAGGGCTAAAGATGGGCGCATAAAAAGATAGCTGTGAAAGTACTGGCATCTTTTTTGTATTTCTACACAAACTTTGCCTATGGGGGTATGATAATCTTAATGCAATACATGCTCTCTGTATGCATTCGGTGATATGTTCCTGGAATCTTAATGATTTATCTAACATTAGACCAAGTCAGCAAATTCCATAGGAGCTCCGCTGATATTGATGTGATATGTGAAGCGGTTGAGTTAGAGAAGGATCAGTTGAGATTTCGTTTATTTTCTGAAGGTCACTGTTTATTTTGAATTATGCTATTACATCATCACTAGGGAGGAAGGAATGAATGGTATAACTGTGTATCATCTACGTACATGTGTAATCTAGAAATGTTGGCAGTTGGCTTGTATATATTGTGAATAGCAGAGGGTCAAGGATTGTCCTTGTGGTACACCACTGCTGATTATCCTACAGTTAGATAACTCATCTTCGACACTTTTGTACGGCCTGTTAGATATGACTTGAACAGCTTCAAACCGTCGGGACATATGCCGCAGGAATTCAAAATTGACAATAAAATGTCATGTCTGCTGCTGTGGAAGGCTTTACTGAAGTCTAAGAGCATGAGAGCTATACATTGTCCCTCGTCGTTGGCTCGAATATATTTAATAAATCAGTTAGTTGTGCAGCTGTTGGTAGAAAACCAGATTGAGTGGACGGTATAATATTATTCGTATTCAAATACACTCTCAGTTGGGTTTCAATAATATTTTCAACCAGTTTGGACAGTCCTGGATGTATACCACTCAATAATATACTATTGATAATATTGATAAGGTATCGTAGAATATATGGCATACACAGCTTTATGAACCCCACTGAAAGCCCATCAGTGCCAGGTGAGGTATTTTTTATCTTCAATAAATTTTCGACCACCTCCTCTTCTGATACAAGGCTGAACCAAAATTCGGCATTGGAAATTTTATTTTGCGAATATTACTCTTTGGTATTATCATAACCTATATTATGCTAAATACATCTAATAAGTTCTTCGAGTATGACGTGGAGGGTATGAAGTAGGTTTTGTCGATGTTCATTGTTGAAAGTCGACTCTTGAACCATTCTTTTATTATTTTCATATCATCCTCTACATATTATATAATTGCTGTATTGTTGGCAAACCTCACCACCTCTCCTTCTCACTGTAGTTTCCATAGATCATTGAGATAAACATTGAAAAGCAGTGGCCCCAGGACTGTGCCTCGAGGAAAAGCATATTACCGTTTCTTCACTGAGGCTGTTATTTACTCTAAATTTTTGTATTCTTTGCTGTAGGTAGTTTTCCATGAGGTCATACGGTTTCCTTCGAATTCCAAAACTTTTCAATATTCTCAACAATTTGAAGTTGGTTTCATTTTGTCCGACATATTTGCATATTCTGGATGTAACACATAATATGGCGTCTTACGTTGACTTGTTTTCCCTGAATCCGAATTACTTCTGCTAGTATTCCAAATTTTTTCAAATAGTTTATGATACACGTTTTCAATAACATTTCAAAGAATTTGGCGAAATGCGTGATCAAAGAGATTGGATGATAATTTGAGACATTCTCTTTGCTTCCATTTTTGTGTAGTGGTTTTATCACCGAAATCTCAAAGGCGGATGGGAATTTTCCCGTTTTTATTGGGCTGCTTATAATATAGACAAGGGGTTTGACGATATGATTAGCAATTCGTTTGATAGTCTCAGCGGTCAGGTTGTATGATCCTGATGCTTTTATGCTCTTCAATTTATCAATGTATTCCTGTATTTCATTATCATTTTTGTCTCATAAAAAGAATGAGTTCATTAATTGATCTTAAATTTCTGGATGTATTTTATTATCTTGTTCCATTATTTCTGCCATTTTTTGCCTATTTTTGAGAAAAAATTATTAAATTCATCTGACATCTGTTAACTATCCGTAAATTCACATTTGCTGTGTAATTTCATCAACACAGTCCCATAAACTAGACGAGTTTTTTTATTTTTAGAGATTTCAATCTGATAATAAATTCGTTCCATTACATTATTCATTTCATTCCTGAATTTTTTATCGTTTCTAATATTTTCTTCGCTTGGGAATTTCATTTTTATGACATATGATTCATGTTTGTGGTTTACTGATTTCAAAATGCTGTCTGTCATTTACTTTTTTAATTCAAATTGGGATTTATTTTATTTTTATATTATTTGTGCATTCTTCAATATGTTTTTCTATCGTGGTTATGAATATGTTCGTAGCAGTATCGATGTCATCACTCAAATACACTTTGTTATGCCATGTAATCACAGAAATGCACTTAAAAATAATTATCAAGAATAACCCTTGTATACCGGATGCATAAATGACTCATCTAGGAGGGTAAATAAAGATTATTGATTGCTACTTGTTACAGTCACAGCCAGATAAGAAAATCAGTTTCAATAACAACCCAAAACATAGTCATAAATTTAGCGCCCGTCCAAAGTCGATAAACACAGGGCAGTTAAAAAACATATATCGTTACCCGAAAAGCAATTAAAAACTCGATAACGCGAGCATCACCAACCCGCATCATTAATTGAAGTGAACAAACTCGAAATTCACCGGAAATAGACACGTCTAGACTCATGAACCACCCTTGTTGGTCATTAGTTCAGCGACAATCAGACAGCCATCATAAATACCTGTCATTCAGTAAAATTTTGCCCATTTATAACATAGATAAGAATCGCGGTTTATTCATGCATATATCAGACAAACAAGGTCCTTATCAGTTTTACGAGCCACATCTTTATCGGCTTTTACCAAACAATTAACGGAAAGAAAAACAATGGTATTACCTAAATCCCGCCCCTAGCTATTGTGTCGAAGATCTTATAAAAGACGCCGGAAGCCGAAAGAGTTAAGTCAGTTCCAAACAGTAGTCCGTTCAGTAATCACTTTTACTAGATGAAAAGAATTCGGTATTCAAAAGTGAACCGGAGAACATGTCACTCTCAAAAGTGAGATTAAAAAGTCAGTCGAATCACAGTATTTTTACAATAATGATGAGAGTTTTCCAATCAGTGTAGTGAACTTCAGAAAATATAGAAACTCAGCCAATTCAAATCAAGTATTGAAGCTCCAAGTAAAAACACTAGTGAACAGTATAGTTTCCACAAATTGTCTATTTTTGTCAACGTTTCCAGAACAGAGATAATACAACGGGAGTCCGCAATTCCATAGTTCACGATCTCTCAGAAATAAACCATAGCCGTATTGCGCGATATTAATATACCGGGCGAATAAAATAAAATAACCAATTGACGCGGAACTATTCGACATAATAATACATTCAAGACTAATTGTCGTGTAAAAACCTACTCGAGTGAATAAGTGTGAAACAAGGGGAGATATGTAAGTTTTTCTATATTTATGTTTATGGCAACCCAACCTATTGAAATGTGTATATGTCTGTAAAGTATTTCCATAGTTTTCAAGATTACAAAGATCCCAAAAAAGTGAATTATTGCTAACCGTTTGTGGCAATTGATTTCAAGATTGTTCTTTTACAAAAATTATTTAGATCGTGGAGCCAACTGTAAAATTGACTACCAATAAGCTACACTCTTTTCATTGTACGAATATTGTTGCTTATCATTCGTCCATAGAACGATTGAGATAATTGTGGTTATTTTTATTAAATATATATGTACATTCTTAACATTTCATGAGTGCATTATTATTCTGTTTAATCATTGTTTTGTTCGAACGGTAGTACTTCCTGAATAAACAACCCATGTTCCAGTATTTGAGAGAAATGAGATTAGTTCTGAGCCGCTCCAGAAAAACATAGTTTCAGTTCGACCGTCTTCAGATAGTCGATGCTCTCAATACTGTCTTTTCCAATCTAACGAATAATGTCTGGTATTACAGGTGTGGTGGGTTAATTCACAACACCCCGTAGTCCGGGCGTATCAACTTATCTAGATTTACTACAATTTTTTTTTTTGAGATATTCTCGTGTTTTCTTGTTTATTTTTTCACTTTCCGTTTTAGATGATGTTATTTTTACAATTTGAGCAAAACGGTCCGTTATATAGCTTTGCAGAATGATTGGTGATATATCGATACTAGTTCTATCATACTTAATGAAAATATGGTCACTACATGTTTTTGAATTTCCTTGCATACTTGTGACTGCATTTATCAATGAGGAATAATCGTACCTATTTAAAAAATGTGGTTTATGCACGATGGTGCGCCCGTCCATTTCAGCATAACTGCTCGTCAGTACTTGAACGACGTGTATCCAAATCGGTGGATAGGCAGAACAGGACCTCAACCTTGGCCTCCCAGATCTCCAGACTTAAACCCCTTCAACTTTTTTATCGGGGGTCACCTGAAGTCCTTGGTTTATAAGACCCCATTGAATGTGTGAATGATTTAAGGAATCGCATCATTGCAGCCTGCGAGACAATCCAAAACACACCAGGAATATTTCAACGTTTGCGCCAGTCTATGAGGCGAAGACTTGATTCCCGTCTAATGGTTGGAGGTGGTCATTTCGAGCAGTTTTTATAACTCCGTGCCGTTTGATCTTGTTGCCCTTTTTTTTGTTGTAATACACATAATTTTGTCTTGTTTGAATTTTTAATTTGATATTCTATTAAAATAAAACATGGTACTGGTACATGCCTACATTGAAAGTTGAAACAAGCGGAATGATTCAAAGAAACTCTCATTGGAGTCACAGGTTGTGCGAACAAAACGTGACAGCCACCTACTAGATTTTTTCGATTCCATTTACAGAAGATCCGTTCATGCAAAATGTCGTATTTTATTTTATTATTAGAAAACTATCGCTTTTACGGACCCAACCCAGGAGTTAAAAAAGTTTTGCAATGAATTGTTCTTTCCAACACATATTTTTGAATTGAATTGAGGGATTTGGTTTCGTTAAAAAGTTCTGGTAAAAAATAGAATAGAATGTTTCACCCCTTTAAAAGATCACAACAAAATTAGAAAATTATTCATAGGTAGCCTTCCTATTGGTAGAACATGCCCCCAAAATACCATTCCTTCATCTCTCCAGCAATTTCAAGAAAAAATTTTTTTTTTCTCATTTTTGGAAGCGCTTAACTTTTCAAGGGAAGGACTAAGAGCTTTTGTTTACATCGAACACCCCCTTCAATTCTCAACAAGGAATCACCCCCTGAAAACTTTCGCACTTATTTGGTAATACCCTGTATGATCTAGTCATTGAATGAGTAAAATCAATGAACACAAAGAAATTTTATTAAATTCTCATTTGAACATCAGATACAAAAAAGACCATCATTGGTACTCAGAGAAGTGGATAAGAAGCATCGAAAATAATGCCACACATGTTGGAACCCTTAACCATGCGGAAGTATCCATTCTCTCCCCAGCTTCCTCCCCAAGAATTCTTGATTTTCCAGTAATTTTCTCCATATCCTACGATCAAAACTCCGTGGTTGAGCTCGAAGGCGCAGTGGGATTCGTTCAAGACTCCTCCCTGATATAGATGCAGATATTTAGCATTGAGGGCTACTGAGATTGGACCGATGGTTCCTGTAATCGTAAAATTCATTTAATTTATAATGCAACAAGCATGTTGTAACGAATTTTTCGTTACGTCCTTACACATAACCAATTTCTCATAACTATTCCGGTTATCTTACGGTGGAACGGGTCATTAGTCACGGCCGATCGTGAACTATGGGACAGCGCCTTTGTTGTCGTCTCGTGAAAA